>MDKI01236516.1:0-24321 GCA_005239505.1 Nicotiana paniculata | reverse complement strand
AGATGAGCACTCCCATTATGTGTGAGTGGGAGATGTAAGAAATATTGGGTCCACCCATAAGGGGTGCTCTAAGGCCCAATAGGGTTATTAGTTAACCCTAAATATTCCCTATATAAGTACACTTAGTGTGTACATTAAAAATAAGCTTAGCAGCATTTTTCTACGCTTTTCTTCCTCTCTCAATTGAACTAGGTTTAGACTGTGGAATTGGGGGTTGATCCAACACACCATGACAACCACCACCGACCAGTAATTCTAGCCGCGGTTCATCCGTTTTCGCTTCCGCTTCACGAAGAACAAGTAAGTTCTCGGTTTACGTTTTATACGCTATCTAATGTGTTTAGAATAACGTATTCCTTCAAACCCCCTCACAAGTTGCCAAGGTAATGGATTAAATCCTCCCAGGATAAAACAGAATAAATCTTCCTGCAACAGTGGCAATACTAGTTGCAGGATACCAACGAACTTAAAGAACGGAGCAAAATCGCACTTACGATTTTGAGAGAGAGATTGCGAATAGAATGCAGTATATTTTCAGAAGGAAATTCTGGATTTTTCAGTAAGTGAAAAGGAAGCCATGCCTCGGAATTTATAGGCAGTTTAATGTGAAGAGGTGTCTGTTCAGAAGGAAAAGACAGCGTTTGGATTATACGTTTCAGTCAATTCCGTTAATGAACTGACTGACATTTAATCAATTCTTAACTAATTAGTTAAATAAATTTTGTCAAAAAATAATCTTATCTATCGTTTGACAAAGCCGAAGCCGAGCCGAGCGACGACGACGACGACGACGACGCGAGGGTTCATTCTCTTCAACTCCTTTTAAGAGCTCTAAGAAGTGATTCTATATTTATACACACAAGTGTAGTTATCTTTCACCAATGTGGTACAAAGTTCATGACAAAGCTCACTTGATTCAAATTTTCATTTCCGTTCATTTTATTACCCACCATTTTTCAATTCACACTCCTTATTTTTAAAGCCTAATGAAGTTAAAGTCCAACAAAGACAAATAAATATACGTTTTTACTTGGTAGAATATTGATGTCTTTCCTCCAGAAACTCCGTAATGTATGTCTTGATTCGGCTTTCATTCGTTGCTATTGTAAGTAAGAAGATAATGACAAAATATTTCCATTTTTATATCGTTTGATAGTGCTGAATATTGGGGATATTGTGACATGCCACACTAGCAGTTTTGTCGAGGCTTTCCTTGTGAGGAGAGTTTGCTGAGTACATTGGCTCTTTTCTCTTTTTTCTGTCCAATTCTTAGTTAGTACGGGAATCGGTATACTCAACGATTTAATCATTTGTAATATCAAAGCTTAAAATGCAAAAATTAGTGCTTGCATTCAATTGTATTTTCTGTAATTGCAGTATTGGCATACTTTATATCCTAATGACGTTCCAAATCACTGAAAAATAATCACTTTAAAATATAAATATACCCATCTAGTTTTGTACAGAAATGATTATAAAGGTTGAGGGAGTTCTAACCAAATAAGATAGGCAAGATGCTAGAGTAGGAGAGAGAGAAGTGCAGAAGTGTAGGTCGATGGACACGTTGCTTAGTAATTATATTGAAAAGACAGATATAGTGACAACTTATGATGCTATCACTATCATTAGTCAACGCACTTAATTATTTATGATGAAAAATCATACAATTTCGATTATCATTAAATTATACTTTCCGTTTCAATTTATATGAACTTGTTTGATTGAGTATGAAATTTAACAAAAAATAAAATTTTTTGAAATTTATGGTCCTAAACAAGTCAAAAAGGGACCTAGAATATGTGTATGATTATAAAAGCTTCTCATTAAATGTATAGTTATAAGTTTAAGTTAAATTATTACCAAATATAAAAATTGATTATTCTTTTTTAAACGGACAAAAAAAAAAATGTATTCGCATAAATTGAACCGCAGGAGTAATAATTAACACATATTATCACCTAGGGGAAATAACGTGCGGATAAACTTTCATTCCTTGCGTAATGTATCCACAATTATTCTTTTTTTTTTAAATTAAAAAAGAACTGCGACAAGTTATTATTTTTTAGGTAAAATACCTTAAATCACCCCTAAATTTGGCTCAAATTATTAGTATCCTCCTCAAACTATGACCTGTCTTAATTACCCCTCTCAACTTGGCCTTTTGAAAGTCATTACCCCCTTAGCCGTTGATATGGCAAAAAATGTGGGTGTACTCGTCTGCCACGTGGATTTTTTTTGTATATGTGGCTTTTTTTGAAAAATAAAATATATTTTTACTTTTTTAGATAATTTTTTTCAAATACAATTTATAATAAAACTTGGATAGAACTACATTATTTAGGCTAAATATTTTTATTTGCCCCAAAATAATAATATTTTAGTTAATCTTTTTGAATTTGACTTGAAAATGAAGATTTATACAATTAAAATAAATAGTCAAGGCATCTAAAAATTTATAAAAAATACATAGTTTGAAATTAAATTTTCTATATAGCTCTAAATTACGGTGCTCTAAAATTATTATTATTATTTGTACTGATTTTACCTAAAAAAGTAAAACTACACAGTTGAAATAAATAGTCATTGCATCAAAAGAAGAAATAAAAAGAGTGTACAATTGCAAAAATTAAAACGAATCATTTTCATTATACTGCAATTGTACACTCTTTTTATTTCTTTTTTTGATGCATATGATTATTTATTTCAACTGTGTATTTTTACTTTTTTATATAAAATCTGTAAAAAAAATATATTTTTAGAGCACCGTAATTTAGAGCTATATAAAAAATTATAGCCAATATAATTAATTTCAAACTATGTATTTTTTTTATTACTTTTTAGATAACTTGACTATTTATTTCAATTGTATAAATCTTTATTTTCAGGTCAAATTCAAAAAAATATTTAACTAAAACTTTATTATTTTTGAAAAAATAAAAATATTTAGCCTAAATAATGTAGTTCTATCAAAGTTTTATTATAAATTGTATTCGAAAAAAATTATCTAGAAAATAATATTCTTAAAAAGGTAAAAATATATTTTATTTTTCAAAAAAAGTCACACATACTGAAAAATCCACGTGGCAGGCGAGTGCACCCACACTTTTTGTCACATCAGCGTCTAGGGAGGTAATAACTCTCAAAAGGCCAAGTTGATGGGAGTAATTAAGACCGGACATAGTTAGAAGAAAATACTAATAATCTGAGCAAAATTTAGAAATGATTTAAGGTATTTTGTCTACTTTCTACTATCTATAAGAGGGATAGTATCTATAAGATGGAAGTTAGCAGCTGAACGACATGCCTGCCTGACAATTCTAAGGCATCATGGTCATTTCATGAAAAACAAAGTAATTACATTGCTCAAAGAGGAATTTTACTGTAGTTACCGACAGAGGTGGACACAAAATTCGTAAAATTGAATTCCGAATCGAATCAAACCGAATTAATTTGGTATTTTGATTTCGGTTTTTTCGATATTTTGATTTATTTTGGTACATAAATTTTGGTATTTCGGCAATTCGGTTCGGTATACGATATTGAATTTTTGATATTACCGAAATAGTTTAGTCCAAGGCCAACTTTATTTTTATTTTTTAGCCCAATAACCTTAAGCCCAAAACCCAAAAGTCCAAAACTCCTGTAAAAATTGTACGGGGCGCCTCCATTTAACCTATACCTATTTTTTTTAAAACTTTTAACTTGTACCCACTTTTTAAATAACTTCAGCCCCCTTTCTCCTCCTCCTTCGTCTTCTTCTTCTTCTTCTTCTTCTTCTTCTTCTTTTTCTGATGCTGTTGGTGCTGCTATGGAACTTCAGTTCATGGGATGATTGCCATAAATATGTTTATCAGAGCTGAAGTTCGCCAGTTACAAAAGAAAAACTTCAGCTCTAGAGCTGAATTTTGTCAGTTACAAAAGAAAAACTTCAGCTCTAGAGCTGAAGTTCGCTAGTTACAAAAATAAAAACTTCAGCAATTACAAACAAAAACTTTGCGTTAAGACGTGCACAAGTTAAGCAAAACTTCAGCAAATAGAGAATAAAACTTCAGCTATTTCAGCTCTAGAGCTGAAGTTCGCCAGTTACAAAACAAAAACTTCAGCTCGTATACTGAAGTTACGCAAAAAATCGGGTACACTTGCAATTTTTTTTGTAAAGCGGGCAAAAGTTAAAACGTGACACAAAAAGCGAGTATAGATGCAAATGCCCCAAAACCTCTATTAATTTAATATTTCTAGTA
Organism: Nicotiana paniculata; assembly: GCA_005239505.1. Taxonomy (NCBI): domain Eukaryota; kingdom Viridiplantae; phylum Streptophyta; class Magnoliopsida; order Solanales; family Solanaceae; genus Nicotiana; species Nicotiana paniculata. The sequence continues at coordinate 20,080 of MDKI01236516.1, read as the reverse complement.
TTATGTAACGACCCGGCCGGTCGTTACGTAGGACCTGCATTATAATTTCTATTCTTGACTTGTCATAGGTTGGTTATACTGTTATTGATGTGTTAGAGTTGGTAGGCTTGAAATCGGAATGGTTGTAGTGAGAGTTTAGCCCCCTTAGTCCTTAAAAATAGCCTTGGAATTGGAAAAGTCAACTGAGAGTTGACTTATTGGTAAACGACCTCGGAATGTGGATTTTATGGCTCGGATGGCTTCATTAGGTGATTTGGGACGTAGGAGTGTGTTCGGAATATTTTTGTGAGGACCAGTGTAAAATTAAGCTTGAATTGGCGAAAGATAGTTTTTGGTGATTTCCGGTTGGCAATGGAAAATAGGCTATTAGGGTCGGAATGGAATTCTGGAAGTTGGAACAGGTTTATAATGTTATTTTTGATATGTCTACAAAATTTCAGGTCAATTGGAGTTGTTTTGGATAGTTTCGGCATCGTTGGAGGATTTTAGAAATTTCAAAGTTCTCAAGCTTGAATTTGATGTGATTTTGGTGTTTTGATGTTATTTTTAGTGTTTCGGGAGTGCAACTAAGTTTGAATGATCATATATGAGGTGTTGGTATGTTTGGTTGGGGTCCGGAGGGGCTCGGGATGGTTTTGAGTGGTTAACGGGGAGTTTGGAGTGCTTGTGTTTCATCTGAAGTTGTTGCTGCTGGCGTAACCGCACCTGCGGATGGGTCATCGCAGGTGCGGGCCCGTAAGAGCGGAAGGAGGCTCCGCAGGTGTGAGATTTGGCCAGCCAGGGAAGAGGTCGTAAATGCGGATAGTGGGCCGCACCTGCGACTTTGCAGGTGCGGAATGTGAGTCGCAGGAGCGGAGTTAGGTCGTTTAATGAAAAGTCGCAGGTGCGGAATGTGAGTCGCAGGAGCGGAGTTAGGTCGTTTAATGAAAAGTCGCAGGTGCGGTTATTTTGGCCGCAGGTGCGGTCCCGCAGGTGTGAGACATGGGCCGCAGGTGCGGAACCCCTGGGCAGAAAGTATAAATTAAAACCCTCTGCGATCATTAGACCTTTTAACACCATTATTTGTACGGACAAAGAGCTTTAGGGGCGATTTTTGAAGAGAGAAATCAGTGTTCTTCATAGAGTTAAGTGTTTTGATCATTAAAACTCGTTTATGGGTGATTATAGAACACAATCTCAGCATTTAATTCATGAAAATCAGTAGAAAAATGTGGGTTTAGGGCTTGAGATTATGCGACCTTTAGGGATTGGTTTGAGGGGTCAAACGAACTCGTGGGATGATGAAGAACATTTTGGTATAAAATTTGTCGGGTTTCGAGATGCGGGCCCAGGGGTCGGGTTTTGACTAATTTCGGGTTTTGAGCTAAAATTGGTACTTTTCAATTGGAATTCATTCCTTAAGCATAAAATGATGATAAAAATATGAACTTGGTAGATTTGGAGCACTCAGAGGCCAGATTTAGAGGCAAAGGCACTACGAAATAGTATTTTAGCCAGTTTTGAGGTAAGTAACGTTTCTAAACTTGGTTCTGAGGGTTCGAAACCCCGAGCTAAATGATTTATGACTACTGTTGAGGTGGCGCACATGTCAAGTGATGGGCGTGCGGGCGTGCACCGAGTAATTGTGTCCTGGCTTATCCCATGGCACCGCTTAGTGATTATTCCATGATGATATATGTGCTTCTATTAATGTGGTAATTGTGAACATGTTAGAAATCATGTTAAGTATAAATGCTAGGCTTCACGCCGAAAATGCTGAGACCCGAGTGGTCGTATATTACTGTCTCATTTTGTGATTATTTGATGTCATATACTCAGTCCTGTTATAGCATATCACTTCACATCTCAGTCTCAATATTATTAATTATGTGCATACTTATCATTGTTTCGGGCTGATGGAGGCATCTGTGATCCATGTGAGTGAGACTGAAGAGTAATGACTGAGTGAGGCCGAGAGCCTGTTATTGAGACAGTTATGAGAATGGACTGCACACTGCAATGATATTTAAATCATGCCTTCGTTGTCTTGATATGGCGCTTGGGCCACTAGGGCCCCTCCAGAGTCTTTACACCCCTAGTGAGCGCATTGATATTGAGAGATGCATCTTCCCTGGACATGGATCTTGTCCGAAGTGGATGTTACGTGAGGGATGGATTGTCCCTGGTATGGATCTTGTCCGAGTGTTGTATTCCGGAGATGGACTTTCTCCGTGGGGCTGTATTGGCCTTTTTCCTCAGTACGGAGTGACTACAGTCACCGGTATTTATGCATATTCCGGGATGGAACTTCCATGGGCCTGAGAGCCATATATAGTACTGAGTGGACTTCTGTGGGAGAGTTGTGAGCACTATGTGCCTATCCACACTGGTTTAATACATATATTTTTATGATGGCATGTAGTGTATACCAGCATACTTGGCATATTTACTCATTCTGATAAACTGTTAGCATGTCTATTTTCTGTATATTGTTTATTGTAATTTCTGAGGTTTTGTCCATCACTACTTCTCAGCCCATAGTGTGGGTTCGTAACTTCTGAGTTGGTGTACTCACGTTACCCTGTACCTTGTGTGCAGATCCAGGTACACTGGGACCCGGTAGTGGATATGAGCAGCTGTCAGAGTTTTCATTAGAATTGTCGAGGTAGCAGCTGGCGATCACGACCTCGTCTTCTCTTTCTTATTCTACCCGTTGTTCTTTATTTTGAGACAATGTTGTCCATTTCTCCTTTTCTTTTGCTTTATGTTATAGTAGCTCATGACTGAGTGACACCGAATCCGGGGTTGGAGGTTTAAATTTAGTTTTCAAACATTGTTTTAAACTTCAGATTCTTAGTATTATCAATAAATTTGTTTAAAATTGTATTTTTACGAGAAATTGAATTTAGCTTAGTTAAAAATGGCGGCTTTCTTGGTTCCACGACATGCACCATCACAATTCCGAAATTGGGTCGTGACATATTACTACTAATATAACAAAAAAAGTGAAATTGATATCTTAAACTCTGAGTAGAAATTTATTTAGAATCAATAGAAAATGTTTCCTTTTCAGTGACTTATTTTGCAAACTTAAAATTAAAAAGTAAGATAGTTACTTCTATTTCAATTTGAATATTTAGTTAACATTCATTTCGATAAAGACCATTTAACAAACAGATTCACTGACCATGCCACAATTTCTAGGTACACGTAAATGATAAAGTATGGCTTGCTGTTGCTTTTTATGTGTAAGTTGTAATACTTGGTGCAACTTTTTCTCTTGTATTAGCAAATGGTATTATAAGATGTTTCCCTTGCATTGCCTCCATTTTCAGTCAAATGCTAGTAAATAATACTAGCTGTATTGGTTTCAAAAGTCGAAGAGCTATAGATTTGAATAAGCAGAAGTCTCGTAACATAGATTATTAGATTTGGTTTAAACCGAAACCGTATCGGAACCGTACCAAACCAAAATAAGAAATATCGAACCGTACCGAAATATTTTGGTATGGTATTTGATATACACAATTGATAAATCAAATACTAAAATACCGAATCGAAATTTTTAAATACTGAATCGAAGTACCGAATGCCCACATCTAATTACTGAATTAAATTTTGAGTGTCCCGACTAAAAATGCCCCCGCATTAAGACGTAGGTACTTCCCCTCCTTTTGAGCCTCTTTGTTGATACATGAGTTGTTTTTTGTTAATTCTTCTTTCACGTATGTGTAGCCATATCACATTTTAAATTATTGTTAATTTTTTTTTCGTATTTCTTGTAATAGTGTCACAAAAACTTGATTTTTTTTATTAATAGATTGTGTTGGTTTCATATGTTAACAAAGCTAATTTTTGTTGGGTTGCATATAGATGTTCGTAGTACGCTACGGAACATAATAACTTTCACGACCCAATTCTATTATAGGTCGTTAGGGCCCCGACATCACCGTTTAGCAAGCCAACAATGAACTAATCACGTGATTTTTCTTTTTAATAAATTTTCAAGTAATTTAACTTTCCTTAATTTAAAAGATTTAAGATATAACAGATTTAAAATAAATAAAAGGAAAGCAACTGAGTGCAATCATAATCATTGTATGAACCAAAACCACAAGTCTACTAGTGTGTACCAAGACCTGGTGTCACAAGAGTATGGGCTACTAGTAGAATATACAAAAGATTACTACTCTACTGTCTGAAATGAAATAGACAGATCAATAACAAAAGGAAGACTCCGGCTGCTGCAGAACGGCTCAGAAGACATCTCACCGTGCAGTCTCGTAACAGGGATCAAGTGTGCGCGCCAAACTTATATCCAGATGCACCTGCCTCAGATTCTGCACATCAAGTGCAGAAGTATAAGGTGAGTACATAAACAACATGTACCCAGTAAGTGTCCAGTTTAACCTCGATTAAGTAGTGACGAGGGGTCGACTTTGACACTTACTATGGGCTGACAATAAGATGTCAAAATTATAAATAAGCATGAATTTCATGAATAATACTGAAAAATCAATAACAGGAAATAACGAACAATCCTTTCACAAATATTAAGTACCGAATTCATTTTCATCATTTAACAATTTATATCTCAAGTCAATGAAACAATATCAATTACAATTGGTTCCAAAGATTTATCACGCGTAAATTATGCCGAGATCGTACGATCCGATCCAACATAAAATATTTAAATTGTGCACTGCCGAGGGTCGAAGGACACGAACCATAGATGCATCTATCTGCTACCGAGTTGTTCGACCTGATCCAAATAAAGAGAAAACACTTTATAACAACCGATTCAAGATTTTTTAAGAGGCATTATTTTAAGAAACACCAATTATCAATAACAGTCAAGTGGCCCGTTCAAAAATTTAAGTAAATGAAATTTAACCTTTTACCATTCCTTTATCAAGTTCCAACATGGTTTAAGCAATTAAGTTAACAAGTAGGGTGCAAACACCACAAATGTAGCATGGTATGATACCTAGACTACCCGTACATAAGTATAATTAGTAGCTGCGTACGGACTCTCGCCACCCCGTGTGTACATAACCCCCACAAATAGGAGCATATATTAATCAATTCACCTATAGGGTTAACTCTCTCTTACAAGGTTAGAAAAGAGACTTACCTCGTCTCAAAGCTAACTTTCCGGTCCAAGATAGTGCTCAAATCCTTAATTTGGTGCCAAACGACTCGAAACTAGACAAATATTATATAAAATAATCAATACATGTTCAAAAGTTCATATCTTAACTATTAAAGTGATTTCCCAAGCCTATTTGAAGAATCCCTAAAATTCACCCACGGGTCCACGTGCCCGGATTCCGAATTTTTTCTAAGAAAGTTGTTACCCATAATCTCATGAACTCAAATATATGATTTTCACTAAATTCCTTAACAAATTTCGTGGTTAAATCTTATTTTATCAAAAATCTAGGTTTTCCATCTAACGCATAAATTGTACAAATTTACATGTTAAAATCTATCAATAATCTATGTATTAAACTCACATTAGGTACATTACTTACCCTTAGTATCTAGGTTGAAATCCACCTTTTAGAAGCTCCGAATAGCCCAAGTGTGTGAAAAATGAGAGGAAAAAGGCCTAAGTCTCATTTTAAAAATATTTTTGTCCAAGTCTGCCTTTATCGCGATCGTGGAAGAGGCCTTGTGATCGCGAAGGCAAACGGTCCAAGCCCAAGAAACTTACCCATCGCGAACGCGATAGGAGCTTCGCGAACGCGGAGGATTTATTTGCCTACCCTACGCGAACGCGAGGGCTTCTTCGCGAACGCGAAGAATGATCAGCGGCCATCTAGCTCAACCTCCTCTACGCGAACGTGTGCCAGGTCACGCGAACGCGAAGGCTAAAGGACCAAGGCCTCCGCGAATGCGGCCCTGCTCACGTGAACGCGAAGGGAAAAAGCCCCCAATCCACAGTATCACAAATCCTTCATCCCGAACGCGAGGGTCCTTCCACGTTCGCGTTGAAGGAAACAAAATTAGAAATTTCTAATTTTTCATGCTTTGCTCTGGGTGATCCGAAATACACCCGAGCCACTCGAGACCCTGCCCAACTGTACCCAAGTCTATAAACATAACACGGACCTGCTTGAACTCTCGAAACACGTAAAACAACAAAATCAAGAATCACACCCCAAAACCAAATTGAATCAAAATATGAACTTCAAGTTTCCAAATCGCTCTAAACGCGACGAATCATACATAGGCTATTCGGAATGACACCAAATTTTTCATGCAAGTCCTAAATAACCATATGGAACTATTACCTATCTCGGAATCCCATTTGCACCTCGATATCACCAAAACCTAATCCAAACCAAATTTAAAGAACTTCAAAAATCTTCAAAGAGCCAACTTTCATTATAAGGCGCCGAAACACCCCTGAGTCATCCAAAACCCGATTCGAACATACACCCAAGTCCATACAAACCTATTGGAACCGTCAAATCCCGATTCCGAGGTCGTTTGCTCAAAACGTTGACCAAAGTCAAACTTAGCCTTTTTTAGCCAACCTTAAGGAACCAAGTGTTCCGATTTCAACCCGAACCCTTCCAATTCCCGAACTAATCATTCCCGCAAGTCATACACAGTAAAAGCACATACGGAAAATCTTATTTAGGGGAACGGGGTTCTAGAAAATAAAACGACCGGTCAAGTCATTATAATAACAATCCTAGGCAGATCTTCTTGTGTTTAAAATTTATTTACATGTCAAAGGTCGGGTCTGAGGCGTACCTGGTGAAGAGAGCCTCGTTTCAGAATTTTCTTCGATAGTGCGAAGACTCTATGCGTATCCACACCGAGACCGATCCTTGCTATCAACTCTTTGATCAATGAAACACGTGCACAAATTGAATGAAATATTGTGTTGAAATTTTTCTCAAAAATCTCAATTCAAAGATAGAAGAACAAGAAACACTTTTCTTGTAATGTTATTTTCTCTCTTATCTTGGATTGCACTCTCACTTTCACAAAGTAATTTTTCTTCTCAAGATTCAATGCGGCAAATTTCGTTTCACCCTTTATTTAGCATCACCTATAAACCCTTTTCCTATTTGGTTGGGGTAATGATTTGGGGCAGAAGTTTAATTTCAAAAATAAACTTTGTAGGAATTCTCTTATGGAAAAATCGAAAAATTCCCATTCATGGGTAACATGACTGCCGAGAAAACTTTGCATATTCATTTCCAAATTTGATTCTAAAATCCTTTTTTGGTATTTTACTATAGAAAAACAAACCCATTCATCATAGGATGAAGTAGCCGCACGTCCTTTATGGACTTCACGTCAATCCAATTCCAGATTTGGATTTACTTTTAAGCCTTCATTAATGAATCCAAATATATCCGATAATGGTTCAGGGTATTAAGCTCGTCTGAGGGAATGAGTTTTTTCTTTCAGCTGCTTTTTGGTACTAATGCTAGGAAATACATAATGTAGACTACTGAAAGCAGAGAAGGTTTAAGATGTATATAAATGCTTTTTCAAAAATCTTATTGCTTGACATGATAAGCAAATATACCTTCTATGCAGGTGTAATGACCAAGTCCGTCATTACGTAGAACTTGCATTATAATTGCTGTTATTGACTTGTCATAGGTTGGTTATTCTATATTTGATGTATTTGAGTTGGTAGGCTTGAAATCGAATGGTGGTAGTGAGAGTTCAATCCTTTAGACTTTAAAAATAGCTTTAAAATGGGAAAAGTCAACTAAGAGTTGACTTATTGGTAAACGACCTCGGAATGCGGATTTTATGGCTCGGATAGCTTCGTTAGGTGATTTGGGACTTAGGAGTGTGTTTAGAATAATTTTATAATGTTCGGTGCAGAATTAGGCTTGAATTGGCGAAAGTTAGTTTTTGGTGATTTCCGGTCGACAGTAGAAAATAGACTATCGGGGTCGGAATTACAGTTGGAACAGGTTCGTAATGTCATTTTGGATATGTCTACAAAATTTCAGGTCAATCGGAGTTGTTTTGGATAGTTTTGGCATCGTTGGTGGATTTTAGAAATTTCAAAGTTCTTAGGCTTGAATCCGATGTAAATTTGATGTTTTGATGTTAGTTTTGGTGTTTTGAGAGTGCAACTAAGTTTGAATGATGTTATGGGATATGTTGGTAGGCTTGGTTGGGGTACCGAGGGGCTCGGGATTGATTTCGGGTGGTTAACGGGCAATTTTGGACTTAGAGAATTGCTAGTTTTCTGATTTTTTTGTGAGCAGGGATTTGTGCATCGTGATTGCATGCAAAGGCTTCGATCGCGTAGAACACTCTCAGGTCCAGGCAAAATTTTGCATCGCGATCGCGTGTATCAGAGTGTGATCGCGTAGGTTTGGAAGAAGGTGAAGTGCGATTGCGTGAGCTAGGTCGCGATCGCGTAGAGCTAACCTAGCGCGTGGGGGAGCAGAGGTCAGTGGTCATCGCGACCGCGTGATATGGTGTGCAATCGCGTGGATTACGGAACCAAGCATCGCGATCGCGTGAGGGAGAGCCGCGATCGCGAAGAGTAAATCACTGGCCTGTTATAAAATAAACCCTCCGCGACTTAAACCCTTTACTCCATTTTTGTATGGAGAGAGCTTTGGGGGCGATTTTTGAAGAGGGAATCGATGTTCTTCATAGAGGTAAGTGTTTTGATCATTAAAACTCATTTATGGGTGATTATAGAACACAATCTCAACATTTAATTCGTGAAAATCAGTAGACAAAGGTGGGCTTAGGGCTTGAGATTATGAGACCTTTAGGGGTCGATTTGAGGGGTCAAACAGACTCCGATTTTAGCGTTATTTATATGTAAGGACTCGTGAGATGATGAATAACAAATTTGTATAAAAAATTCTGAGTTTCGGGACGCGGTCCCGGGGTCGGGTTTTGACCAAATTCAGGTTTTGAGCTAAATTTGAATTTTTTGATTGGAATTTATTCCTTAAGCATAAATTGATGACAAAAATCTGAACTTGGTAGATTTGGAGCCTTCAGAATTTGATATAAGAGGCAAGCGTGTTGCAGAATAGTTACCAGGCTAGTTTTGAGGTAAGTAATGTCTTTAAATCATGTCCTGAGTGACTATGCACCCTTTCAGGGGTTTGAAATGCAAAGGTTGAAACTTTGGAAACATCTTTCCTATTTAGGAGACTATTGAGGTTCTATTTCTTCACCATTGACTAGATTGACCCAGAAGAGTGCTCCATTCAAGTGGTCTGACGTGTGTGAGGAGAGCTTTCAGAAGATCAAGTTAGCATTGACCACAACTCCAGTTTTGGTGTTGCCTACTGGTTCGAGTTCTTACATAGCCTATTGTGATGCTTCTAGAGTTGGTTTGGGAGCGGTGTTGATGCAGGACGGTAGGGTGATCGCCTACGCGTCTTGACAGTTGAAGGTGCACGAGAAGAATTACCCAGTGCACGATCTTGAGTTAGCTGCCATTGTTCATGCCTTAAAGATTTGGCGGCATTACTTGTACGGGGTACATTGTGAGATCCAGTTTTGGTGTTGCCTACTGGTTCGAGTTCTTACATAGCCTATTGTGATGCTTCTAGAGTTGGTTTGGGAGCGGTGTTGATGCAGGACGGTAGGGTGATTGCCTACGCGTCTTGACAGTTGAAGGTGCACGAGAAGAATTACCCAGTGCACGATCTTGAGTTAGCTGCCATTGTTCATGCCTTAAAGATTTGGCGGCATTACTTGTACGGGGTACATTGTGAGATTTTCACTGATCATCGTAGCTTGCAGTATCTGCTAAGGCACAAGGACTTGAATTTGCATCAGAGGATAAGGTTAGAGATTCTCAAGGATTATGATCTTACTATTTTGTATCACCCGGTGAAGGCCAATGTGGTGGCCGATGCCTTGAGTCGTAGAGCCGAGAGTTTGGGGAGTCTAGCTTACCTTTCAGCAGCAGAGCGACCGTTAGCACTTGATGTTCAGGCTTTAGCGGGTCAGCTGGTGAGATTGGATTTGTCAGATCCTCCACAGGTGGTAGCTAGCATGGCTTCCCGGTCTTCTTTACTTGATCAGATTAAGGCACGACAGTATTATGACCGCCACTTGTTAGTTCTTCAGGATAGAGTTCATCGGGGTGATGCCCGAGATGTGACTATTGGTGATGACAGAGTTATGAGGATGCAGGGCCGTATTTGCGTGCCCAATGTGGATGGTATTCGAGAGTTGATATTACCAGAGGCTCACAATTCGCGGTATTCTATCCATCCGGGTTCCGCGAGGATGTACCGGGATCTGAGACAGCAGTATTGGTGGAGGCGGATGAAGAGAGATATTGTTGAGTATGTAGCACGGTGTCTTAACTGCCAACAGGTCAAGTATGAGCACCAGAGACCAGGTGGTTTACTTTAGAGGCTAGATATTCCGGAGTGGAAGTGGGAGCAGATTACTATGGACTTCGTAGTCGGGCTTCCACGAACTTCGAAGGGTTTTGATGCTATTTGGGTCATTGTGGATAGATTGACCAAGTCCGCACGCTTCATTCCTGTCAGCACCTCTTATACTTCAAAGAAATTGGCTATTATTTACATTAAGGAGATTGTCCGATTGCATGGAGTTCCGATTTCTATTATTTCTAACAGCGGTACTCAGTTCATATCTCAGTTCTGGAGGGCCATACAGAGAGGTATGGGTACTGATGTAGAGTTGAGCACTGCATTTCATCCTCAGACCGATGGGCAGTCGGAACAGACTATTCAGATTTTGGAGGACATTTTACGGGCCTGTGTGATTGATTTTGGTGGTTCATGGGATCAGTTCCTGCCACTAGCGGAGTTTGCATATAATAACAGCTACCAGTCCAGTATTCAGATGGCCCCGTATGAGGATTTATATGGTAGGAGGTGTAGATCTCCGGTTGGTTGGTTCGAGCCTGGTGAGGCTAAGTTATTGGGCACAGATTTGATTCAGGATACGTTGGAGAAGGTGAAGTTGATTCAGGAGCGACTTCGCACGGCACAGTCTATACAGAAGAGTTATGCGGACCGGAAGGTTCGGGATGTGTCATTTATGGAAGGTGACAAGGTATTGCTGAAGGTATCACCCATGAAGGGTGTTATGAGGTTCGGAAAGAGAGGAAACCTAAGTCCACAGTTTATTGGTCCTTTTGAGGTACTTCAGAAGGTTGGAGAGGTGGCTTATAGACTTGCCTTACCACCCAACTTGTCTAGTGTTCATCCGGTCTTTCATGTGTCGATGCTCAGGAAATATGTTGGTGACCCGTCTCATGTGTTAGAATTCAACATAGTTCAGTTCGAGGGTAATATGTCATATGAGGTTGAGCCAGTAGCTATTTTAGCTCGCGAGGTCAGAAAGTTGAGGTCTAAGGATATAGCATCAGTGAAGGTGCAGTGGAGAGGTCAGCCAGTGGAGGAGGCTACTTGGGAGAACGAGCGGGAGATGCAGAGAAAATATCCCCACTTGTTTGAGACTCAAGGTATGTTTCTAGACCAGTTCGAGGACGAACGTTTGTTTAAGAGGGGGAGAATGTAACGACCCGGTTGTTACGTAGAACCTGCATTATAATTGATGTTATTGACTTGTCATAGGTTTGTTATTCTATATTTGATGTATTAGAGTTGGTAGGCTTGAAATCGAACGGTGGTAGTGAGAGTTCAATCCTTTAGCCTTTATAAATAGCCTTAAAATGGAAAAAGTCAACTAAGAGTTGACTTACTGGTAAACGACATCGGAATGCGGATTTTATGGCTCGAATAGTTTCGTTAGGTGATTTGGGACTTAGGAGTGTGTTCAGAATAATTTTGTGATGTCCGGTGTAGAATTAGGCTTGAATTGGCGAAAGTTAGTTTTTGGTGATTTCCGGTCGGTAGTAGAAAATAGGTTATCGGGGTCAGAATGGAATTCCGACAGTTGGAACAGGTTCGTAATGTCATTTTGGATATGTCTGCAAGATTTCAGTTCAATCAGATTTGTTTTGGATAGTTTTGTCATCGTTGGTGGATTTTAGAAATTTCAAAGTTCTTAGGCTTGAATCCGATGTAAATTTGGTGTTTTGATGTTAGTTTTGGTGTTTTTAGAGTGCAACTAAGTTTGAATGATGTTATGGGATATGTTGGTAGGCTTGGTTGGGGTACCGAGGGGATCGGGATTGATTTTGGGTGGTTAACAGGCAATTTTGGACTCAGAGAATTGCTGGTTTTCTAGTTTTTTTGTGCAGCAGGGATTTGTGCATCGCGATCGCATGGCAAAGGCTGCGATCGTGTAGAACACTCTAAGGTCCAGACAAATTGTGCATTGCGATCGCGTGTATCGGAGTGCGATCGTGTAGGTTTGGAACCAGGTGAAATGCGATCGCGTGAACTAGGTCGCGGTCGCGTAGAGCTAACCTGGAACGTGGGGAAGCAGAGGTCAGTGGTCATTGCGACCGCGTGATATGGTGTGCGATCGCGTGGATTAAGGAACCAAGGCCTCACGATTGCGTGAGGGAGAGCCGCTATCACGGAGAGTAAATCACTGGGCTGTTATAAAATAAACCCTCCGCGACTTAAACCTTTTTTTACACCATTTTTGTACTGGCAAAGAGCTTTGGGGGCGATTTTTGAAGAGGGAATCAGTGTTCTTCATAGAGGTAAGTGTTTTGATCATTAAAACTCGTTTATGGATGATTATAGAACACAATCTCAACATTTAATTCATGAAAATCAGTAGAAAAAGGTGGACTTAGGGCTTGAGATTATGAGACCTTTAGGGGTCGATTTGAGGGGTCAAACGGACTCCGATTTTAGCGTTATTTATATGTACGGACTCATAATATGATGAAGAACAGATTTGTATAAAAATTTCTGAGTTTCGAGACGCGGTCCCGGGGGTCGGGTTTGACCAAATTCGAGTTTTTGAGCTAAATTTGATATTTTTCGATTGGAATTTATTCCTTAAGCATAAATTGATGACGAAAATCTGAACTTGGTAGATTTGGAGCCTTCGGAAGTTGATACGATAGGCAAGCGTGTTGCAGAATAGTTTCCGGGCTAGTTTTGAGGTAAGTAATGTCTTTAAATCCTGTCCTGATGGTATGAAACTCCGGACTATGCACCTTTTCACGGGTTTTGAAATGCAAAAGTTGAAACTTTCGAAACATCTTTCCTATTTAGGCGACTATTGAGTTGCTTAACCGACTTGTAAGCCTATGCTTAACTAGTATTATTTTATTATGATAAAATTTGGGCTGTAAGCCGTGTTTGGGGCCTAGTGCCGATCTGTTTTCCCCTTTGGGGTTGTGTTTACTATATTTTCCCTCACTGATATGTTATGATTTTATACTCAGTCTTTTCCTGATAAATTGTTTTGACACACAGAGTATTTCGATACTATTTATTGAAAAATTGTCACGACCCATTTCCGGAGTCGTGATGGCACCTGTCGTGGAACCAGGCAAGCCACCCATTTGATCTAACTAAATATAATTTCCAATAAAATATCCTTCTTAACAAGTCCGTGGATAAAAATAATAATAAATCAAAATTTGGAAACTAGTTTATGAAATTCAAAACCCAAATCCTACAAACCCCGGATCCAGTGTCACACAGTCATGAGCTGCTAGTACGTAATACAACTAAAAAGAAATGACTAACATAGTCTGAAAATAAATACAATGGTAGAAAAAGAAGAGAAGACGAGATCACGGTCGTCAGTTGCTACCTCGTCAACTCTGATGAAACTGCTGCTACTCACTGACCAGAGCTGAATCCCGCTGTACTTGGATCTGCACACAAGGTGTAGGGGGTAACGTGAGTACACCAACTCAATAGTAAAGAAACAAAACTACGGGCTGAGAGGTAGTGACGGACTAAACCTCCGATAATTCGAACAACAATATATAACTTGGACATGACAATAATATATCAGGAAATAAACACGATGCATCAACATATGTCTGTAACTCTGTATACTAGCATGAATTCATATGGAATCAAGAATGATGTATACGCAGTAATCAAACTCTCATAAGGTGGTAACTCAGTACTAGAATACGGTCTTCCGGCCCAGGGAAAGTCCATCCCGGATATTACATAACACAAGTGAAACAGTCACCTAGTACTGAGGAAAAAGGCCGATCCAAGCCTCCACGGAGAAGATCCATCTCCGACACATAATACCCACGGAGGAAATCCATCTCCGGAACATGAGACCCACAGAGAAGATCCATCTCCGGAACATAATACTCGGACAAGATCCATGTCCAGGGAAATCCATCCCTCAATATCTGTGCGCTCACTGGGGGTGTAAAGACTCCGGAGGGGCTCCTTTCAGCCCAAGCGCTATATCAAGCCAATGAAGGAATGATTCCAGGGTCGCTACGGCGTGTAGTCTGACCTCATAGCTGTCTCAAAACCAGTCTCCAAGCCTCACTCAGTCAGTACCTTCCAGTCTCACTGACAATGCTCTAACATATGAAAATCAGCCCAAACCAATGATGATATAGAATAAACTAGCAACTTAAGAGACTGAGGCATGAAACATATACTATAACATGACTGAGTACATGAAAACAATAATCGTAAATGGAGACAACAATAATTGACCATTCCGGTCTGAACATATCGGCGTGAAGACTTAACATTTATACTTAGCATGATTTCTATTGCGTTCAAGGTAAATGCCACCTTCACAGTACAAATATCAACCTGAGATAACCATTAGACAGTGCCATGGGATGAGCCAGGCTACAAACATTCGGTGTACGCCCGCATGCCCGTTACTTGGCAAGTGCGTCACCTTAATTAACATCAAATATCAAATAGTTTGGGGTTTCGAACCCTCAGTTCCAAGTTTGGAAGCGTTACTTACCTCAAAACCGGCTAATATACTACTCCGCAGTGCTCCTGCCTCTAAATCTCGGCCTCCGAGTGCTCCAAATCTACCAACAATCAGATGTATATCATTATAATATGCTAAGGAACTAATCCCAATCGAAATGTATCAAAAATACTCAAAAATCCCGAAATTGGTAAAACTCGACCCCCGGGCCCACGTCCCGAAACTCAATTTTTTTTATACCAAACTGTTCTTCATCATCTCACGAGTCCGTACATATAAAGAACACTAAATTCTGAGTCCAATTGACCCCTCAAATCCCCATTTTAAAGACTCTAAATCCCAAGCCCTAATTACCCAAGTTACACTGATTTTTCCCTAATTTCCACCATAAATCCGACCCTTAATCACTTATAAACGAGTTTAGAGTCCAAAAATCTTACCTTGGTGAAGAACCATCGAATCCCCTCTTCAAAACCCTTCCAAAAGCTTCAAACTCGGATGAAATATTGAGAAAATGGCTAAAATTCGCGAAGGCACGCTTTTATAATTTCTGTCCAGTGGGTCCGCACCTGCGACCACTTACTCACACCTGCGGAACCGCACCTGCGGATCCTAGGTGCGCACCTGCGGAAAATCCCAAGGACTCTAAATTTCGCACCTGCGATCGACCTCCCGCACCTGTGGCCTCGCAGATGCGGAAATTACCTCGCACCTGCGGACTCTTCTCACTCAGCTAACTTCCGCACCTGCGGCTCCCCATCCGCAGGTGCAAAACATCAGCAACAGAAACATCAGCAGTGAAAAATTCCAAACTCCCCGTGAACCATCTGAAATAATCCCGAGCCCCTCGGGACCCCAACCAAACATACTGACGCATCATATATGATCATTCAAACTTAGTCGAGCCTCCGAAACATCAAACACAACATCAGAACCCCAAAAACACGTCGAATTCAAGCCCATGAACTTTGAATTTTCTAAATTCCACCAACGGTGTCGAAACTACCCAGAACAACTCCGATTGACCTGAAATTTTGCAGACATATCCAAAATGACATTACGAACCTGTTCCAACTGTCGGAATTCCATTCCGAACCTGATAGCCTATTTTCTACTGCCAATCGAAAATCGCCAAAAACTAACTTTCGCCAATTCAAGACTAATTCCACACTGGACATCACAGAAATATTCCGAACACACTCCTAAGTCCCAAATCACCTAACGAAGCTATCCGAGCTATAAAATCCGCATTCCGAGGTCATTTCGCAATAATTCAACTCTCAATTGACTTTTCCCATTATAAGGCTATCTTTAAATACTAAGTTGTTGAATTATCATTTAACCATTCCGATTTCAAGCCTATCGACTCTAAAACATCAATAATAGAATAAACAATCCATGACAAGTCAATGATAGCAATTAAAATGCAAGTTCTACGTAACGACAGACCGGGTCGTTACATTCTCCGCCACTTAAACATATGTTCGTCCTCGAACGTGCCTAGAGCTGTTCCAACACCACCAAAAATTGTTGTGTAACCTTCCATGCACATATTCGGAGGTGATCCCATGTCACCTTACCCCATCTACGTCCGATAACACAACATAACTGAAATTTCATTATCAAATCCTGACCCATAGACCTTAAAACCAAGTTTCCACTTCTGAAATAATTTACTCGTTCAAATTTCCACGACTATAAGCTGAAATAGTCTAAACACGTTGTATCAACCCATATCCGTAACTCAAGATGAAATCACATAATATACCGCGTGACTCAACCACTCATAGCGATAACTCCTAACCACAATAGCTGTTCAAACAACTCAATACCGGTACATACCCTCTTATCAAACCATGCCTCGTTCTAACACTTCCATATACTGCGATGAAGAAAGAAACATGTATAACCCAGTAACCATTCGCCCGACCAGTATCAATACCATCCAGAGCCATAACTTGTGCAACTTGTGCACTCAATAACCACATACCAAGAGTTCAATTCATTATATAAAGAAGACTCGCACGAGTGGGCTATCCTTCCACTACACTTACCATTACCACATCATACTAAAAGCCTGATACACATCGTGAAACCATATCACACAAATCCGACACCAAGGATCATACCTCTACCTAACCGAGCTGCAAAGCGTGATCCCATCCAACCGCTGGACCACATGACACACTCCAAACCACCTTGCTCAAAATAAATAACCATGCGAAGTTCGACATCAATTACTCAAAGTGCATTGTCATAATTACGGGAGAAAATCGGACGATACCATGCCACATGAACCAGTAATAACATGACCAACTCGTCTCAATCCTCATAAGCCCAATTAGGACCGCACCCTATGCATATACAACCAATTATCACAACTCCTCGAACACTAAAAGGTAACTCATAGATCACTCCAAAGCACGAATAAGCTCAATGACAATCAAATGGTACATCCCTCAAAAATAGCATTTCAGAGTCAACAATTCTGACTCAGTGCAGACCACACACTCATACCGGCCTACCAATAACTTTAAGTCAACTGTGGTCACCCACAATAGGTAGATAACTCTCTGAACGTTCATAATGACTGAGTCATGACATATACTAACACCTGACTAGCTTGCTCGCATCCTCGTAGTTCACAACTACAAAAATAATTTGTCCATGAAAACTCCCAGTCTCAAAATCCATGAGGCGCACCAATTACCATATTTGATCCCAATTACCAACTCAAATGTATAACACACCCCTAGTACTTTATCATTCTGCGAGGGATACCCCCATAATTCCTCTGTGTCACCAAGAAACCTCAAATACTAGCAGTCGATCCGACGAGAGAGCGTCGTAACACCAATAAAGCACCCTATTTAAACACATTGCCTTGAACACATTGTCCTGTATGAATGCATACTCTCATACAGCCACCCAATAGTGGTAATTTTTACCTAATCATCTGAAACTGCCAGTTCTGACCTTCCTTCCAAAAACTGGACCGTGACCTCACATATGCCACTCTCCACCATACACAAAATACTGCATACGCCATGCATTCCTATGATAAATATGAGAACTTCATGCTCCCTTCCCAGCCACAACAGCTACGTATCCAACTAGCCAAGAACTTTCCATTCGATCCCATCTAGAAACAAAATCACTATACATCACCTAGCCCTTACGCCCGTAGAAATATACATATCCAACCGTGGTAGAAACCATCAAGAACTCCCGAATCACACTTGTACAACACCAAACCATCAGGACTGAATCCTTCTAACTCAACCAAGCTACGCATGCTACCAAATTCCAAGAGAATTTCTAATAAACACCTGTAACAACTCATTACCTTATAAACACCCAAACTCTAACCATATCCTTTATCATCCCGATCCGACCTACTACCAAGCTGTCCTATTTATTCAAGTTCCTTCTGACTTATCTTCGAATTGATACTTCTTCTTGCCATAATACCACAATCCTCAATCGCGACTCACCGCACGAAACCCGAGCATAAAAATATACCGTCTAAGGCTCATAGGCCGCTGAATACTCCCTCAATTATCCCCAAATGTACCACATTAGAAATACTTACCCTGAAGAGACTTCCTACGAATTTAAAGTCATTACCTTCACTTTCCTGATACTGATGGATAAAATCCATGATAATGCAAAATACACCACAAGCCTAGACACCTTTCCCATAAATTTCAGTTCTAGCCCTTCTCACACCTTGAAGATCCTCGATCGTTACATATAACCTTGAATCCATCTGAACCATTCTCGAGTGCCATTTACTCTAGGAAATTTCAATTACACTAACCAAGTAAACAGAACGACCTGACCCCGCTTGCAATCCACATACTAGGAAAGTAATCCACACCTTTGAAGTAACAAACACGCTCATACATTGCACATTCTACACTTACCAGTACAACTTCATCATATAATGAACTCCACTATCCGTAAAGTACATTATAACTTATATCAAAGAATTTTCCATTACTCGAGCCATTCCCAGACTCCACCTCTGCAAGTCATAACTGATTGACCAATGTACCTCAAACTGAAACCAATACAACACATAATCATGTAATCAACTTATCAATAACGAACTCCCCCACTTGGCTCAAAGCCAAGGATCACGACAAACAAGACTATGCCCACACATTATCACTGCCACCACGCTGTGGTGGGATTCAACTAAATCCTCCATAAGCTTATATGACCCAAACCATCTAACACTCAAATCAATTGCCAATCACACATCCACCATTGTGATAGTCATGCCAACTCCTACAAGCAATCTAAACTCAAATTGCAATATGCATCATTTACTGATAGAGAGAACTTACTACAGATAAACATAAGGGTCACACACCTTAGGACAACCCGCATGAGATACCCCTACCTGCTAAATCTCAAAATGTTATCTCCATATACACTTCTGAATATCATAGCTATCACACAGTCACTATACCTTCCTACAATAGAACACAACCACTGCCTGCCCTCGAGACATCCCATAAGCGGTATAAGAACCTGAAGCTGATGGCAATACTAACACTGGAGCTGTGGTCTAGGAATTCTTGAGCTTCTGGAAGCTCCACTCACACTCGTCTGACCGCATATAAACCTTCGTTGCACACCACGTGTCCCTAGAATGCTACTGAACTAAGCCAACAATTCACACTTGGAGAATTTCGCACAAAGCTTCTCCTCCCTATACCCCTTGTAATACCATCATCAAATGCCGAGTATGCTATCCCTGGCTACGAGAGTACAGAAAGATGCCATCAATAAATACAATAACAAAGGAGTTATAACACAGTTGAATACACCGTCAATCAAATATATGAACGCTGCTGGGGCATTGGTCAACCCAAAAGACATTACCAGGAACTCATAACACAACAGAAAAATCTACTTCACTCCACAACTAAACCACACGGGAGGTCCTTCAATACACTCACAACTCGAAGCCGTATCCTAACTTAATATAGACGTCAAATACTTAATGGTCCTTGCCACATTTCCTACTAGTCCATTCTTATCACAATCAAACAACCTGAACACATCTAACTATCAATCAAACTCACCACGTAGTCATCTAGTCACAAAGTTCCATCAATAAGGACACCAACGAACCTATAAGTCCCCAATACATATGCTCACACAAATGAAATCTCGGCACTCAAGCTACAGACAAAAAATCTAGCCTCAAGTCCTCCATACTGGCCCCAAGCATGCTAAAATCACATCCCATTCATGGAAGTCACAAACCATCGGTGCACGG
>ML326775.1:0-42065 GCA_005239505.1 Nicotiana paniculata | reverse complement strand
GGTCTTTATGTTACTAATGAGTTTGTAGTCTGATTATTGCCATGTTAGTGTAAGTGAGTGAAACTATTATGTTAATCTTTAAGAAATAAGTTGATTAAGGAGATGAAAGAGCTAAGATAATAATTAGCATGTGAGTTTCTTTTTACGATAAACGATTTTAATTTGGACATCATTGTGATGAGAAATTTGGGCTTAGAAGAATACTTGTCACTTTGTGTTGTATTTGTCAGTGAGGCTCTTAATCAACATGGGTTAAAAAAGCTAAAATCCGTTGTCTCAATGACAATAGAAGTAAGCCGGCTTTTTTTTAAAATCAATAATTTATCTTTTGTTAAATAAAATAAGTGGCCTAAAACCATGAAGTTTAGCATAAGCTTTTTCCGTGTTTAATGTCTTGCCTTAGTTTAAAAATAATTTTCAATGATGTCATATTTTGTTCCCTTTTTTGGTCGATTAAGTATAAAAAAAAAAAAGGTTTAAGCACTTTTGTTATTAATTTGAACGCTAGGCAAATAATAGGCACGCTTTAATAATATTCAATAAATTAATCGAATAATCTCATACATTATCCATTGATTTTAGTTAATTGACAATCTTGTTATTTCTCATAATTGCGAATTCGCTTGCGTAACGCGATAGTAACTTTTAATAAGTTTTTTTTAAAAAATCGTCAAGTGTAGTAACTTTTTTTTTTTTTTTTTAGAAAAAAAAGAGTAATAATGTGCTAATAATTCCTGTCATAACTGCGGATTCGCTTGCGTAGCGCTGTTATGATAAATTAATAAATTTCGTTTCGATCACACATTCACTTGTGTAGTGTGGTTACGACATCTTATTATTCAAAATTTTCTTTAATTTTTCTAATAATCAAGAAATAAAGGCGGACAAGTAAGACATAGAAACTAATAAAGTACAGTTTATTCAGAATTAATTCAAGCCAAGATTAAGTCAATAAAGCGACTGTGCTAGAACCACGGGACTCGGGGAATAAAGTGTAATACAGATATGTGTACTCTTTTTCCTTCACTAAGATTTTTTCCCACATAGTTTTTTCTTAATAAAGTTTTATTGTGGCATATTATCTATTTTTGGACATCCAAGGGGGAGTGTTGTAAAACCTGTAGTAATTTTGGATGTCACTACTCCCACTACTTTCATCCTTGATATAAATAACATCTCACTACTCATTACTATTATGATTGTAACTACCACACCTCCATAACCCCTACCCATGATCTCAATTGTTAATGTCATATTTAAGACAATCATTTTGTAACCTTCCTATGTAATAGTATAATAGAGGCATGAAATGGGAGATGGGATACACTTGAACGCTTGATGAAATAAGAAAGTTATCTCTTCTTCTCTTATTTTACTTATCTTCTTATTTTATATTGTTACTTTGAGCCACATTTCTTAATAGTAGATAATTATCAACTAGTAAATCACCGGATCGTTTAAGAGCCCATTTGGATTAACTTATTGTAAATAGTTGATAAGCTTGAAGTGTTGAAAAGTTTTTTTAATTGTTAAACCTGAGTTTTAAAATAAACATTTACGTGTTTGAATTGAAGTGCTGAAACTGATAATAAGAAGTTGATGTGTTTGATAAAAAAAAAGTGTTGCTAAGCTATTCTTTTCTTAAAATGACTAAAATACCATTGAATTAGGATTATAAATTTAAAAAAAAATTATAAAGAAAAGAATTAACAATGAATATGGAATGAAGAGAAAGTCAAGAAATTTATTTTGGGAAGAGTATTTTGCGAATTAGAAAATATTATTAGGGATAAACTAGTAAAGTGTTGGTCAAACAAAAAGTCATTATAAAGTGAAAAGTCATAAGTTGGGGCTGATTTTAGCTTATAAGCCAAGGATTTATAAACACTTGGCTTATAAGTTTATTAATTGCTTAGATAAGTCAAAAAGTGCTTATAAACCAATTTAATCAGCTTATAAGCTTAGTCAAACACCCTATGAGTCATACTTCATTCGACCAAATTGAATATTTTTAAAAGAGTTATATGAAATCGAATACACAGTGGCACTAATATTATTTCAGAATTAAACACAAAAGTTGTACTATTGAAAAAGTGAAACTGAATCCGGAATTTTGTAATATGTAATATATTATTCTAAGATATTCTTTTAGGCAAAATGGACATTTTGGATGAATTAATTTTGGGATTTTTGTATTCCTCTAAACACAATATTAGTGGGTATCTATCTGGCCCAAAGTCGAAGGCAGATAATAGCCCAAGTCATATTCCACAACAGATTGTCCACACATAATGAATGGGCCAATAAATACGTAAAAATAGGTAAAAATAGCACGAGCTAGTCAGTTTTCGGACTAGTCATTTAAAAATAATTAATATTTGTAAAGTTATTGAAAATAAGCACTATTTGCTGCAACACGAAAAGTTCCAGCATAATATACTGGAGATCGGTGCACCTGTGTATGAACTTCCAGCATAATATGCTGGAATTCCAACACGCGGAAAGTTCCGCATAATATACTGGAGATTGGAGCACCCGTGTATGAATTTCCAGCATATTATGCTAGACCGGTATATTATACTGGAACTCCAATATATTATGCTAGAGTTCCAGTATACTATGCTGGAGTTCCAGTATATTTATGCTGGAACTCCAGTATAATATACTAGAGTATTTTCTGGATTTTGAACAGTATTTTCGTACAAATTTATCTTTACCTTAAAAGTGACTGAATTTCAATTACTTTTGAAATTGTGGCTATTTTTGAATGACCACTTGTAAATATGACTATTTTGAATTTCTCCCTAGAAATAGTAATTACTGGCCACTTTTTGACTTATTGAAAAATAACTATTGTTATAGAGTTTCAAATTTTTATGTGAAATTCCATAACAATATCTTGGAATGTTACATATGGACTCCATGACAACGGCAAAGGTACGTCAAAATATCACGGGCTAGTTATTTTTTCGGACAGGTAAACGAGAAATAGCCAGCATTTGCGGTCATCACAAAATAGCTAATATTTTGCTGAAACACGAAAAATTCAGCATAATATGTGGCATTATAGACCTTCTACATATAAACTTCTATGTTGGAACTCCAGCACACGAAAAATTCCAGCATAATATGCAGGATTATGGAGCTCTTGCGTGTAAACTTCCAACATATTATGATGGAACTCCAACATATTATACTGGAAGCTTATATGTAAACAATTCGAACTCCTACGCTAGAATATTTCTGGATTCTTAACTGTGTTTTTGTTCAGATTTTATCTTTATATGAAAAATGACTAAATTTTCATTACTTTTAAAATTGTGGCTATTTTTCAATTATCAATTATAAATCTAGCTAATTTTGAATTTTATCCAAAGGTAGTTATTTATAATTTTTACTCAATTACAGAGATTGTCTTGCGTGATATGTAAGGTGACTTGAATGAATATTAACTAACAAAATGGAGTGACACAAAATTAAAATTCTAACAAAATTACGTACTATATATGAATACATCTTCATTGGACGATACTTTATTGCTACTTACATTTAGAAACTTTAGCTAAAATTGGATGTAAAAATTTTTAAATTGTTGTGAATACTTTAAGGAGTGATGCCTATGTTGCTGATGTTGAGTATTTCTATTCCTCTTACGATTTGTGAATAGAAGATTTACTTTTTAGACTTAAAACAATTAGTCTTGTATTTGATGGATAAAGACACACTAATGTGAAAGAAGAAAAGAGTTCTTCCTTCTTTCTGTCTCTTCTTATTTATATTTTATTGAATTGCTTTAATTTTATAATATGTTATGATCACGAAGCTCTAACTTTGTTCTTAACCCTCGCTAAATTGAGTCATATTTTATTAAGGTATGTATCACTATATTCATTTTACTTATGGTAGTACATATCATATGCTCACTGTTTGCAGATCAATTGTGCTCTTGGGCATCTTAAATAATTTAAGTACATTGCGGTGATAAAATAACTATTTCTTTCAGTGCTCAACTCTTAGATGACCTCAAAATCATTAAATTAGCTACTTACTAATGACATACTTATAATATTCATGGTTATTTCACATTAGTTTAATTAATTTATATTTATTGGATTGGAACATATAAATAATGTTAGTCACGTTCAATTCTTTTAACACATATATATCAATAATATAAAGTGAAATGAAACAGTAGTTTATTTCCAATTTATGGCTAGAATAAACTAAAATAGTAGGTTGTTTACATGATATAGCGTTATTTTCGTTTTTTTCCCTTACTCGTTTTGTTTCATTAATTGTTTATTAATATAATTATTTCTCTAACTTATTTATCTTTTATGATAGTTTTCACTATGTCAAATTTATCAAAACTTGAACTTGTGGCACTTGACATCACCGGAAAGAACTATTTATCATGGGTCCTTGATTCTAAAATTCACCTTGACGCTAAAGATTTTGGAAATACTATTATACAAGAAAATGAAGTATCAAATCAGGATAAAGTGAAGGCCATGATTTTTCTTCGTCATCATCTACATGAAGGGTTAAAAGCTGAATATTTAACCGTAAAAGATTGTCGCGACCTCAAACCTAAACTGACCGTGATGGCGCCTATCGTGGTACTAGGCTAGCCAATTTACCGAGAATAACATAAAAGATTTCCGTTTAATACATAAGTTATCCAATATTTCATTAAAATTCCGTTTTTAAGCATTTCAAGACAATAAAAGTAGCCAAAAAGTCTAAACACAGCCCCAACACCTGAAGTCAACCGTCACGAGCATATAAGAAGTGATACAATTGGATACTATTTCATTACTACAAACAAGTCTGGAAATAGATAAAAATGACATAATAGGAAGGATAAAGGGCATGTTGCGGACGCCGAACAACTACCTCAAAATCTCCAAACAAGCTCCAAGGAGAGAGTGAATCAGCTAGCGCTCAAACCCAGTACCTGAATCTGCACACAAGATGCAGGGAGTAACGTGAGTACACCAACTCAGTAAGTAACAATTATAACTAAAGACTTGAGTGCAGTGACGAGCATATAAAAATCATGTCAGTTCATGTAATAAACAATATTGAAAATAAATAAATCAAGTCAGGAATCTATATTCCGAATATTTCATAAAAAACTCTAGTTTTCTGTTTAAAGTCTCATATAAAACATTTGTTCAACGTTATCATTAGAGGCTCAGTGTAAAGAAGAGTGGATACAGTAGTGTCATAGTATATAAGGCTCTCGTGCACAGTATCACTCACAAATAAAGCCTCTCGGGCAAGCCTCTCAGTCACTCGGGACTCAACTCTCAGCAGTAAATGCTCACACTCAGCACTCTCGCTCAACAGGTACCATATAATAACCGATGTGGCGTGCATATCGATTCATAAATAGTCGATTGCGCTCACTAGGTGTGTACAGACTCCGGAGGGGCTCCTCCATCCCAAGCGCTATATCGCTGCGGCGTGCAGTCCGATCCAATATCTCATTGCGGTGTGCAGCCTGATCCACATATATCTCGATGCGGCGAGCAGCCCGATCCATATATATATATATATAATGTTGCGGCGTGCAACCCGATCCATCACTATCCTCACAATTCGGTTCTCGGCCTCACTCAGTCATCATCCTCACAAGCCACTCGGGCAACTCAGTACAATTCACGGGGACTTAGCCCAAAATATCTTTCATTATTTAAAAACATAGTGATAAACATGAATAAACAGTGACCAGGTATAAACCATGACTGAGATTATATTTTCTATCAAAACAGTGTGACAATAGTAGTAAAATACCCCTGAGGGTCCAAACAGGTCGGCACAAGGCCCCAAACATGGCGTACAATCCAAAATATAGTATAAATCTCTAAAATACGGGATATCATATGATTTCAAATCAAATAGGTGGCTTAATAGTCGCTACGGGACGGACCAAGTCACAATCCCTATCGGTGCACGCCCACACGCTCGTCACCTAGCATGTGTGTGACCTCATTTACTAAAACGATACGAAATACTAGGGTTTCATACACTCAAGTCTAGATTTACAATCGTACTTACCTCAAACCGGCCAAAATCCTAACTCGCGATGCCTTTGCCTCTTGACTCGTCCTCCGATCGCTTCGAATCTACCAAAAATCAGTACTATAACATCAATATGCGATAAAAGAACAAAACCCACGCGAAAATTATCAAATTTAATCAAAAATCCCGAAATTGGACAAACCCAGCCCCCGGACCCACGTCTCAGGATTAAAGACATAATCATGGGATTTAGCCAAAACCAAGTAAGAATCACTTACCCCATTGCTTTCCTTGAAATATCTCTCAAGAATTGCCTCTACTCAAGCTCCAATTCGTCAAAAATGGAAAATGGGATGAAGTCCCCTTATTTTATAACTTAAAGTTTTTGTCCAGGCTACCCTCGGCCTACCCTCGGTCATGGCCTCGATCTCGCCCTCGACCATGGCCTCGATCATGCCCTCGATTTTGACCCCATCGATTATGAACCACCTCGAGGATGAACCACCCCGATTATGAACCACCTCGACTATGAACCACCTCGAGGATGAACCACCCCGATTATGAACCACCCCGAGGATGAACCACCCCGATTGTGAACCACCTCGAGGATTAACCACCTCGACTATGAACCACCTCGAGGATGAATCACCCTGATTATGAACCACCTCGAGGATGACCCACCCCGAGGATGAACCACCCCGAGGATGAACCACCTCGAGGATAAACCACCCCGAGGATGAACCACCTCAATTTTTGAAAGATGCAGAAAAAACCAGAAAACTCACACCAGCAGATATCAGCCATCAACCAAAGTCCGAAAATGATTCGTTAACCACCCGAAACCCACTCGCGGCCCTCGGGACCTCAGCCAAACATGACAACACATACCAAAACATCATATGAACTTAGTTGAACCTTCAACACACTCAAAACAACATCAAAACAACAAATTACACACGGGTTCAAACTTAATGAGACTAAGAACTTCCAACTTATATTTTTGATGCCGAAACCTATCAAATCACCTCTGAATGACCTGAAAATTTGCACACACATCTAACATGACACTACGAACCTTTTCTTACTTCCGAAATTCCATTCCGACTCCGATAGCTAATTTTTCACTGCCGACCAAAAATTACCAAAAACTCAATTTCGCCAATTCAAGCCTAGTTCTACTCCGGACCTCTGAAAAACATTCTGTACACACTCCTAAATCCCAAATCACCTAACAAAGATATCCAGGCTATAAAAACCACATTCCAAGGTCATTTACCTATAATTCAACTTCCGGTTGACTTTTTCAACTATTAAACCATCTTAAGAGACTAAGTGTCTCATTTCTCACCACGACCACTCTGAACCCGAGCCAACCGATCCTACACCATATAAGTGAGTTAAACAACACGTCATAAGGAAGAAATAGGGAAAATAGGGAAAATCTCACGGAACGACCGGTCGGGTCGTTACAAAGATACACTTGAATTATGGACTAATTTGAAGGATTGATATGACCACCTAAAATTTATGATATTACCAAAAGATCGGTATGAGTGGATACATTTAAGGTTAAAAGACTTTAAAACCGTAAGTGAGTATAATTATGCTATCTTTAAAGTAAGTTATCGATTAAAATTATGTGGAGACACTATCACATATGAGGACTTCTTAGAATTTTTTTTTACTTTTCACGCTTCAAATGTGGTGCTACAATAGCAATACCGTGAAAAAGCTTTTAAGAAATATTCTGAGTTAATCACATGCCATGTCACGACCCTAAAAATTACCCGGTCGTGATGGCTCCTATCATGATACTAGGCCAGCCAAAGTCACATTTAGAACACAAAACGCTCCTTTGTTCAGATTAACACTAACATAATATCCTAAAACCATCTTTATGAAGCATTATAAGTAAAAGATAATTAGTCAAAGTTTAAAACACCGCCCAGAAATCCCCGAGTCACTTGGTCACAAGCCTCTAAAGAGAATACATGAATCCGACACAAGTCTCTAATACAAATCAAGTTTAGGGAGTACAGCTAATAAGGAAAATAAGAAGGAGAAGCAGGGCTGCGGACGCATGCAGCTACCTTGCAACAATCTCTGTGGGAGTCCCTGGTCAGGAAGGCAGCTCACTCCACTCTCGCACCTGAATCTGCACACAAGGTGCAGGGAGTAATGTGAGTACGCCAACTCAGTAGTAATGAAAGTAAATAATGTGTAAGATCTACGAAACACATAGAATCAGCGATCAATCAACAGTAAATGCAATTCTTCCTTCAGAAACACAGATACAATGTTTTTATAACATTTGAAAGTCGATTCCAGTAAAATATCCTTTAAAAGTGTACCTTTTTCGCAATTTCCATAGAAATCAAAATGATTCAGTATATAAAATGATATGATTCATAAATAGTCTTTCAGATGAAAACATGTATCATAAACTGCCCTCGGCGTATCATCACTCAGCATCTGTCACTCAGCATGCCTCACAATCACTCAGTATCAGCCCCTCGAGCTACCTCACAGTCGCTCATGCCTCCCAATCACTAGTCACTCGGCACTCGCACTCAGTAGGTACCTGTGCTCACTGGGGTGTACAGACTCCGGAGGAGCTCCTACAGCCCAAGCACTATAACAAGCCACCTCGTGGCATAATCACTCAGGCTCTCAGCCTTTCATATATCATAAACAGTGTAACATGCTTCGGCGCGCAGCCCGATCCCATAATATCCTCATAACATAGGCCCTCGGCCTCACTCAGTCAGAAACCTCTCAAAAGCCAATCGGGCTATGAGTAAAAACAGGGAACTCGTCCCAAAACATCTTTCATATGAATCAAAGTGGAGTAATGAACTCAATTAAACAGTAAACAGGTAAGATCATGATTGAGTATAAATTTTAAATCAAAACTGTAAGGAAATAGTAGTAAAAAGACCCTAAGAGGTCGAAACACTTGGCACGAGGCCCAAGCACGGCACGAGGCCCAAAATATAACAATATTTCTTAAAACATAAAATATCATAAGGTTAAAATCAAATACGCAACTTATTAGTTGCTATGGGACGTATCAAGTCACAATCCCCCTACGGTGTACGCCACACACTTTTCACCTAGTATGTGCGCCACTCCAAAATAGCGATATAATGCGAAGTCCGGGGTTTCATACCCTCAGGACAAGATCTACATTCATTACTTACCTCAAACTGGATGAAAATTTACTCCGCGATGCCCTTGCCGCTAGAATCGGCCTCAAATCGCCTCGAATCTATCCAAAATAGAATCATAACAACAATACATGCTAAAGGAACAAAGCCCAAGCGAAATGTCAAATCAAATCAAAAATCCCGAAATTGTCCAAAGTCGACCCCGAGCCCACGTCTCGGATTCCGATAAAAATCGTAAAACTAGAATCCTTACATTCTCATGAGTTCATACATACTAAATACATCAAAATATAACCACAAACGACCCCTCAATTGCTTAATTTAAGTCTCCAATTCTCAAGCCCTAAAACCCCCAAATTTAGTCATTAATTTTCCGTAAATTTCACCTCTAATCAGTCAAATAACATCATAGAAATGAGTTTTAGGTCCAAAAATCTTACCTCCACGAAGTTCCCTTGATTTCCCTCTTCAAATCGCTTCCACAAGCTCCAACCCGTATGAAAACTTAGATGAAATAAGCCAAAATTCGCGAAGGCTACTATTTATATGCTCCGCGTAGCTAAATCGCACATGTGGTCACATGCGCCGCACCTGCGTGACCGCTTTGTCCATTCAACCGCACCTGCGGTTTCCACTTAAGTGCCCAGGACCGCATCTGCACCCCAGGCACCTGCGGCCCCACGGATGCGTCCAAATCACCGCATATGAGGTTTTCACCTCATGGCCAGTTTCCGCTCCTGCGATGCCTAATTCGCACGTGCGGTGACTGCACCTGCGGCCACCCTTCCGCATCTGCGGAATCACAGAACAATTCACACCAGCAACACTCTAAGTCCAAAAACTCCCCCGTCAACCATTCGAACTCATCCTGAGGCCCTCGGGACCTCAACCAATGGTACCCACAAGTCATAAATGATCACCCGAACTTAGTTGAACCCTAGGAACACCCAAAATAACATCGAACACCAAATCAACGCATGATTCAAGCCTAAGGATTTTCAAACTTCTGAAACTCACTAACGATGTCGAAACTAACCAAACTTCCGAATGATCTGAAAAATTTGCACACACATCCAAAATGACACTACGAACATGTTCCAACTTCCGGAATTCCATTCCGACACTGATAGCTAATTTTCCACTGTCGACCGAAAATCGCCAAAAACTTCATTTCGCCAAATCAAGCTTAATTCTACTCCGGACCTCCGAAAAACATTCCGAACACACTCCTAGGTCCCAAATCAACTAATGAATCTATCCGAGCCATAAAATCCACGATCCGAGGTCATTTATCTATAAGTCAACTCCCGGTTGACTTTTCCAACTATTAAGCCAACTTAAGAGACTAAGTGTCTCATCTCTCACCACGACCACTCCGAACCCGCACCAACCGACTCGACACCACATAAATGATCTAAACAACACATGATAAAGCAGAAACCGATAAAATGGGGCAAATCTCACGGAACGACTGATCATGTCGTTACATTCTCCCCCTCTTAAACAAACGTTCGTCCTTGAATGGGTTAAGAAACATACCTGGAGTCTCAAATAAGTGAGGATATATGCTCCGCATCTCCCGCTCGGTCTCCCAGGTGGCCTCTTACACCGGCTGCCCTCTCCACTGCACCTTAACTGAAGCTATATCCTTAGACCTCAACCTTCGTACTTGACGACCCAAAATAGCCACTGGCTCTACCTCATAAGAATATCACTCTCAAGCTAAACTGTGTTGAACTCCAAAACATGAGACGGGTCACCAACATACTTCCGAAGCATGGAAATATGAAATAACGGATGAACACTTGATAAACTAGGTGGCAAGGCAAGTCTATAAGCCACATCTCCAACCCTCTGAAGCACCTCAAATGGACCAATGAATCGCGGACTCAACTTGTGTTGATACCCAATTTTTCTCTATGATATTTTTAAAATTGCATATATACCTTCAAAACTATGCATTAGCATCAACTAACATTTTTTTTCATAATTTCTGCATTTTTAAGGATTTTAATTAACTTATCCCAGTACTTTTGTTTATATATATAATTACTAACTTCATTAACAATGAGTTTATAACAATTTCATGGTTTAATTTTGCTATTTATATTTATATTAAGGTTAAATTATTTTATAAATAGCCACATTTACAGTTCTTAGGTCATAATTGCAATAACTTTGCAATTATAGCCCATGCATGCATTATTACATTATTTTACCAGAAAATAGCTTGGTGTATTTTTAAAATATTGAGTAATTATTTTAAGACATTTATATGCATGAAAATTATTTTTATAACCTGTTAATTATTTTTATAAATTATTTTATCAATTAAATTGGGTATTTAACAAATAGCCTCTTAATTTCTTTAATTTTCAGACCTAACCCCTCAAATATTAGCCCAAACCCCTTTTAAAACCAGCTCAAACCCCTTAATAATACCAGCCCAAACCCCTTAAGCCCAATCTGTATCTACCCCACCCAAGCCCTATCAAATCGTGGTCGTTGATCTTTTAGATCAACGGTCCATGATTAAACTTACCATTTCAATTAAACCAACCCTAACCCCCCTCTTTATTTCTCTTCGACCGCCGTCACTCATTTCCCTAATCTCTCGAGTTCTCTTTCGACCTACCCTAACCCTAAGCGTCGTCACCAGCGAAAAGCTCCCTTCTATGGTGTTTCCGTGCATTCTCCGACCACCACTAGTCTCCTATACTCCCTGGCTCTTTCATTTCATGAGTCCTTAGAAGAATCTCGTGAATATTCAACCTGTTCTTCCCTGGAACTTGGTTACCAACCTGTCTCCGGCCATTTTCGTTTGTGAGTATGGATTTCCTCTTGTTTTTAGTACGAATCCATGGGTTTGACCAATTTTCTTCATCTCTACTACTTTCTGAAAACCCTAGTTTCACTATTATTCGAATCTTCTCCGATCTTTGTAGATCTAAAGTGATTCGAGTATTATTGAGTGTTTTCCTTTAAAAATTGCTTATTTTAACTTCTTTGATTTTTAGTTACTCTTTCTAAAACTAGGGTTCTTCCCAGACTTTCTTCAAAGGTTTTTACTTTCAAATGGTTAACCTAT
Organism: Nicotiana paniculata; assembly: GCA_005239505.1. Taxonomy (NCBI): domain Eukaryota; kingdom Viridiplantae; phylum Streptophyta; class Magnoliopsida; order Solanales; family Solanaceae; genus Nicotiana; species Nicotiana paniculata. The sequence continues at coordinate 29,783 of ML326775.1, read as the reverse complement.
TCATCTCTTTGCGTGTTTGGTTAATCTTCGTATGTATGCTCGAACCCTAAATGTTTCTGTGTGTTATACTGATTGCTTATATTTTGTTTCGATATTGGTTTATCTCTGTGAACCAGTCATATTAACTTATTCTATTTAGGGACCTAAACGATTTTCCCCATTAAAATCAGTATTTTGTGGGATTTTACTTGATTGACTTCTGTTAAGGATCTGAACGATTTTCTTTCTTGTTAAAATCAGAACCCTTTGGGATTCTTACTTGGTTGATTTCTATTTGGGGATTTTAATAATTCTTTCCTATAAAATCAGTATTCTTTGAAGATTTTACTAATTGATTCCTATTAACTGTCCTGTTAAAATCAATGTGTGCTGAAATTTTACTTGTTTCTTTATTTATGACCTTAATTGATCATACTTGCCTTAATTAGTTATCGGTATGGTTTTGGGATTTATAGTGACTCCCTATATGGTATGATTTTGAGTCCTTACCTTAATTGAACCCCCTGTTGTGACCGTTAATTGATTGCCCCCAAATTAAGGGGTCTATTCCGGACTCCCTTATGGGAATTGGTTCTATGATTATTTGATTACCCTTAATTGATTGAATTTTGATTCTCTTTACCTTATTTGTTTTACTCCCTAGGTGCTATATATACACTCTTATTCTATCTCTAGAAAACACGAACGAACAATAGTTCACACACACACACAAACTTTCTCTCATCTCCCTTTTCTGCTACTTGGGATCATTACTTGTCTAGCCGGCTAAAATCCAAGGCTAGACTTTGGAATTCTACCTACTTTACTTTCTGCATGTGCTTCCTTAACTGGTATTTTCCTATCACAATGTCATTCTGAGATTCAAATCTATGTGCTCCTTGTTGCTTTGCTTCTATTAAGGTTGTGTCTTTCTATACTAGCATAACTACTGTCTAATTAACTATGTTTACTGCCTGATCAGCATGTCTAGTTTCGCTCTTCTTGTTTGTTACTTTAGCCAGCATATTTACTTGAATTCTTGTTTACTTCCTTCAACTAGCATGCTCATTTTAGTATCTCAGACTCCTAATTTATCTGATTAACCCCAATTGGCATGTCTAATTCTGTTTAGTAGACCCCTATCCTCATCATGACTATTCTTGCATTCTATCTCTTTGCTTTACTGTCTATTACCACTTTAGCTTCAAGTATGATTTCCTTGTTAAGACTCTGAGTTAGTAGTTTGTGTTCTAATGCTATGAATTTGGTATGGTGGTTGTCAATCAGCCCCTGCTTGTTCTATGTACTTGTTGTTCAATATGCTCTGCCTTTTATCCTCCTTATGTGCTCCTGTTTCAAGTGTCTTGTGTTCCCAAACCCTGCTCCCTTTTGTGTAATTGTTTGTACACCCAGAACTAATTGACAAACTGAAGTTGAATCTGGGCAATGTGATGCTTTTGTGACCATGATGTTGTTTGCTGAACCTTCCTTTCCTTCAAAAGGTTTTCAACATGTTTTTCACTCCTAATATGTTTTCCTAAACTATTTCCACTCCTGAAGTATTCTTCACTTCTAAATCTTTTACTTCAATACTTTTTTCCTAAAGTTATTCCAACTATGTCAAGCATTCTCACTCCTACTCTTAGAATAATTAGGATTCTTCCCCTCCAGTGTGTGTACTGCCTAGGAGTCCATGAGACTCCTCCTAACTCTGACACACCGGGGCTAGCCCTTCCACACTGCACAAAAAAAAAAAATTGTTTCTCTTTAAAAGGATCTTGGTGTGAGCATTTCCCTGGGTCCCTGAGGCCCTTGGGAACTTTGACGCACCAGGATACTCTCTTGGACACTATGAGATATTGGTACCTTGGATTTGGTTGAAGGCATGGTCCTCCAGGTTTACTTTTGGGCCTATCCAGGCTCCCTATAGTATAGCAGTTTCATTTCTGTAATTAATTAATTCTTGGCCTGTAATAATAATTCTTGTAAAACAGATATTGGGGATATTAGTAAAAAGGGAGGGATTTTCATATAATTTTTTTGGGGGGAAATTGGGTAGAAAACATGCTCTTAGGATTTCTATGACTATTTGCTTGCATTAGGAATCATGATCTTAGGATCATTTGTGCATTATAAAAACAATGCTTATAGGTGCATCATATCATTTGTACTAAACTTCTGCTTTCTAAAGTTCTGCATACTCATGCCTGCTTAGAAATCCTATCACTAGGTTGTTATTAATTCTTCCTAATAATCATGTTCATAAAGTTCTCCTATGTGCATCAGAAACCATGTTTTAGGACTTTTATTGCACTCGCCTGAATACCATGCCTATGTCTAGATAGTATAAAAAGCAGTCCCAACACCTAGATATCATGCTTATAGAGATAAATATATAAAACTAGTTATGTAACGTTTGTGATTAATTTTCAGCTCCTAGACAGCATGCCTATAGGACATAATGAACTCAAACTGTCTGTTCAAAATCACTTGTTAGTATTAAGACCCTGATTAACAATTAGATATCATGTTCCACGCCGAGGCAATCCTGTAGGATAATTGAAATCTTGCAAATTGTAAAACTATGCTTTGTTTATTTGTGAACTGCATAGATTCAACAGATTCTGAAATCAGTAGGCAAACTGATTAGGTTTCTACCACTTCGCCTTAACACAATGCTGCATATTCTCTGCTTGTCATTCTCACCTAGATATCCTGTTCTAGGACCTTTCTGAAACATCTGAAAACTTGTTGTTTGAGACGTGTTAATTATCTGTTTATTTGTGGAGGTAAACATGAGCCCCCTTAATTGTTCTTCTACTTGGCAGTCCTATATGTTCTTTGTTGTCGCTTAGATTTTCTCCTTTAAACACCTTAGGGGAGTCACGAACCGCCTAAATTAGAGGTACTAAACACCTTCAGGGCCATAAGTAAGGGACGGGTAATGTAGGCATAGAGTTCGTTTAATTAAAACCGCTTATAACTGCTAAGGGGAGGGTAATTGGGTAGTAAAGGATATGATAACTTGTGCGCTAATGCCACGTGCAACCCCTCTAGTTGAGGAAGGTTTACCGGGTATTGTACAGATCTGATCCTATGGGCTAATAAACCTAGGACCCATTTATTCCCATTTTATTTGCAATCCATATGTGTGCTTAAAGTGATTTACTTGCTTAATGACTAATTCAACAAATGAGTTTGGCCGGGATCCACCGTTGTGGACCTCGAGGGGAGCCTAACACCTTCCCCTCAAGGTAATTTCAAGCCCTTACCCAATCTCTGGTAATGTGAACCGGTTTCATGAGTTACTTTCATTAGGTGCCCTAACGCACCTTAAATCTGTTAGGTGGCGACTCTTCAATTTCCATACCCCTTTCCCAAAAAGAAACGAGTTGTCCTAAAGCATGTCGAAACCCGGACTCCCGCGAAAGAGGGAAAAAGGAGGGGCGCGACAACTTGCCCCTCTTCCCGGACCGCATTACACCTTTCATGGGTGACACCTTCAACAGAACCTTCTCTCCAACCGTGAAATATACATCCCGGACCCTCCGGTCGGCATAGCTCTTCTGCCTAGACTGCGCCGTGCAAAGCCGCTCCTGAATCAACTTAACCTTATCCAACGCATCTTGTACCAAATCTAGGCCCAATATCCTAGCCTCACCCGGCTCAAACCAACCAACCGGAGATCTACACCTCCTCCCATATAAATCCTCGTACGGATCCATCTGAATGCTCGATGGATAACTATTATTATATGCAAATTCCGCGAGTGGCAGAAATTGGTCCCATGAACCCCCAAAATCAATAACACAAGCACGCAACATGTCCTTCAGAATCTGAATAGTGCGCTCCGACTGCCTGTCTATCTGAGGATGAAATGATGTGCTTAGCTCAACCTGAGTACCCAACTCTCTCTGCACGGCCCTCCAAAACACCGATGTGAATTGAGTACCTCTGTCAGAAATAATAGAAACTGGGACCCCATGCAACCGGACAATCTCCCAGATATAAATCTCAGCTAACCGCTCCGAAGAATAAGTATTACCAATAGGAATGAAGTGCGCGGACTTGGTCAGCCGATCCATAATAACCCATATAGCATCGAACCTCCTCGAAGTCCGAGGGAGCCAAAATACAAAGTCCATTGTGATCTGCTCCCACTTCCACTCCGGAATATATAACCTCTAATGCAATCTACCTGGTCTCTGGTGCTCATACTTGACTTGCTGACAATTGAGACACCGAGCTACAAATCCAACAATATCCTTCTTCATCCGCCTCCACTAATAATGCTGCCTCAGATCCTGATACATCTTCACGGCGCCTGGATGGATGGAGTACCGCGAGCTGTGGGCCTCCACTAGAATCAACTCTCGAGGCCCATCGACATTAGGCACACATATTCGACCCTGCATCCTCAAAACCCCTTCATCTCCAACAACTACATCCCTGGTATCACCTCGCCAAACCCTATCCTGAAGAACGAGCAAGTGTGCGTCATCATATTGGTGCTCTCTGATACGGTCATAAAGAGAAGACTTGGAGTCTACACAAGCCAATACCCGACGGGGCTCTGATAGATCCAATCTCACCAACTGGCCTGCTAAGGCCTGAACATCAAGATCTAATGGTCTCTCCGTTGTTGGAAGATATATTAGACTCCCCAAGCACTCTTCTTTGTGACTCAAGGCATAGGTCACCACATTGGCCTTCCCCGGATGGTATAGAATAGTGATATCATAGTCCTTGAGAATCTCCAACCATCTCCTCTGACGCAAATTCAGATCCTTCTGCTTAAACAGCTGCTACAATATATGGTGTCAGTGAAAGCCTCACAATACACCCCTTACAAATAATGACGCCAAATCTTCAAGGCGTGAACAATGGCGGCTAGCTCGAGATCATGCACTGGATAATTCTTCTCATGAGGCTTCAACTGGAGCGAGGCGTAGGCAATCACCCTACCCTTCTGCATCAAAACACAACCAGTGCCTATCCTCTAGGCATCAAAATATACGGTATAGGAACCTGAAGCTAATGGCAATACTAACACTAAAGCTGTAGTTATGGTTGTCTTGAGCTTCTGAAAGCTCTCCTCACACTCCCCAGTCCACCTGAACGGAGCACCCTTCTGAGTCAATCTGGTCATAGGTGCTGCAATAGATGAAAATCCCTCTACGAAGCGGCGATAGTACCCTGCCAAACCAAGGAAACTGCGTATCTCGGCAGCTGATGATGGTCTAGGACAACTCTGCACCGCCTCCACCTTCTTTGGATCTACCTTGATCCCATCACAAGACACCACGTGGCCTAGGAATGCCACTGAGTCAAGCCAGAATTCACACTTCGAAAATTTTGCATACAACTTCTTCTCCCTCAAAGTCCGTAGCACAATCCTCAAATGTTGCTCATGATCCACCCGAGATCGGGAATATACCAAGATGTCGTCAATAAATATGATGACGAAAGAATCAAGATAAGTCCGGAACACACTTTGCATCAAATGCATAAAGGTTGCTAGGGCATTGGTCATCCCAAATGACATGACAAGAAACTCATAGTGACCAAATCTAGTCTTGAAGGTAGTATTCGGGATGTCCGGCTCCCGAATCTTCAACTGATGATAGCCAGAACGCAAGTCAGTCTTGGAAAATACCCTGGCACCCTGTAACTGGTCAAATAAGTCATCAATGCGAGGCAATGGATACTTGTTGTTCATTGTAACCTTGTTCAACTTCCGATAATCAATACATATACGCATAGAACCATAATTTTTCTTCACAAATAATACCGGACCACCTCAAGGTGATACACTGGGTTTGATGAAACCCTTATCTAGGAGTTCTTAAATCTGCTCTTTCAATTCCTTCAACTCCGCCGGTGCCATAAGATACAGTGGGATAGAAAGAGGCTGAGTGCCCGACACCAAATCAATACCAAAATCAATATCCCTGTCAGGTGGCATGCCTGGCAGGTCAGCAGGAAACACGTCCGGAAAATCACGGACCACGGGAACAGAATCAATAGTGGGAGTCTCAACACTGACATCCCTTACAAAATCCAAATATGATAAACACCCCTTCTCTACCATACGCTGGGTTTTCAGGTAGGAAATCACCCTACTAGGCACATACTCAATAGAACCTCTCCACTCGACTCTCATAAATCCCGACATCGCTAAGGTCACAGTCTTAGCATGACAATCAAGAACATCATGACATGGAGATAGCCAATCCATGCCAAATATCACATAGAAATCGACCATGCTAAGAAATAACAGATCCACTCGGGTCTCAGAACCCCCAATAGATATCACACATGACTGATACACACGGTCCACAACAATAGTATCACCCACTAGAGTCGACACATGAACAGATGTAACTAAGGACTCACGGTGCATATCCAGAAAATGAGCAAAGCATGATGAAACATAGGAATACATGGAACCGGGATCAAATAAGACCGAAGCATCTCGGTGACATACTGAAACAATACCTGTAATCATTGCATCTAAGGTCATAGCATCTGGTCTGGCTGGGAGCGCATAGAACCGGGCCTGACCTCCACCTGATAGACCTCCCCCTCTAGGGCGTCCTCTAGCTGCCTGACCCCCACCCTTAGCTGTCTGGGCGAATGGTGAAGTAACTGGCTGAGGAGTCCTAAAAGAGCGGCCCCTGCTAAGGTGAAATTGTCCTCTGGAGTGAGCACTGCTAAAACTACTAGATCCTCAATGCCTCTTGGCGTCCTTCTCATCGCGCTCCTGACGGCAAACTTCCTCAATATCTCGGGTAATATCCACAACCTGCTCAAAAGTAGCGCCTGATACCCTCTCTCTAGTCATCAGAATACGAAGCTAATGAGTGAGGCCATCCACGAACCTCCTGATACTCTCCCTCTCAGTAGGGACCAACTCTGAAGCATGATTAGGATAGCTCTGAAAACCTCATCTCATACTGCGTCACTGTCAACTCACCCTGACCCAGTTGCTCAAACTGCCTACGCAGCTCCTCTCTGTGAGACTAGGGAACATACTTCTCTAATAAGAGAGTGGAGAATTGCTGCCAAGTGAGAGGTGTTGAGGCAACAGTCCTACGCCTCTCATAAGACTCCCACCTAGGGGTGGGCATAAAATCCGAAACGCCGAATTCCGAACCGAACCGAATTAATTCGATATTTCAGTTTTCGGTATTTCGGTCTAATTCGGTACAGAAATTTCGGTCTCCAATATCCCTGAAGTATGAAGAATCCTCTGGCACTTATCCGAGAAACCCTGGGTAACCTCTCCCTCAACACCACTGAATTTCCGAGGCTGAATCTACCAAATCTCTCCAACCTGCGTTGCTCATCGTCATCCAAATCCTGAGCTGGTGCAACCGGCTGGGCTGGAGCTGCCCACGGTGTTTGATGTCCCTGCATGACCTGCTCAGGTGTACGGGCGGCAGAAGTCTGAGTGCCTCCCCCGGCCTGAGAAGTAGCAGCTGTAGTAGAAACAACAACTGCATGTGCAAGACTGATGCACACAATCACAATCTGGGCCAAAGTCTCCAGAAGACCCAGAATGATCTTTCATATCCTGAAGACCCGGAATGTGGTTCAACTGGTCAGACATTTTTCAATCTTCAAAACTATGCAGTGACTTGGGTCAATAGAACTCGTTCCAAAACATATTTCATATGCATCAAAGTGGAGTAATGAACTCAATTAAATAGTAAACGGGTAAGATCATGACTGAGTATAACTTTCAAATCAAAATTGTGAGGAAATAGTAGTAAAAAGCCCCTAAGGGGTCCAAACACTTGGCACGAGGCCCAAACACGACATTCCGCCCAAAGCATAACAATATTTCTTAAAATATAAAATATCATATGGTTGAAATCAAATACACAACTTACTAGTTGCTACGGGACGGACCAAGTCACAATCCGCCAACGGTGTACGCCACACACTTTTCACCTAGCATGTGCGCCACTCCAAAATAGCGATACAATGGGAAGTTCGAGGTTTCATACCCTCAAGACAAGATCTATAGTCATTACTTACCTCAAACCAGATGAAAATCTACTCCGCGATGCCCTTGTCGCTCGACTCGGCCTCAAATCGCCTCGAATATATCTAAAATCATAATCATAACATCAATACATGCTAAAGGAACAAAGCCCACGCGAAAATTATCAAATCAAATCAAAAATCTCGAAATTGGCCAAACCAGACCCCGGGCCCACGTCTCGAATTCCGATAAAACTCACAAAACTAGAATCCTTACACTCTCATGAGTCCATACATACCAAATACGTAGAAATCCGACCACAAACGACCCCTGAATTCCTTAATTTAAGTCTCCAATTCTCAAGCCCTAAAACCCCCAAATTTAGTCACAAATTTTCCATAAATTTCACCTCTAGTCAGTCAAATAACACCATAGAAATGAGTTTTAGGTCCAAAAATCTTACCTCCACGAATTTCCCTTGATTTACCTCTTCAAATCGCTCCCACAAGCTCCAACCCGTATAAAACTTTGATGAAATAACCAAAATTCGCGTAGGCTACTATTTATATGCTCTGCCCAGCTAAATCGCACCTGCGGTCACATTCACCGCACCTGCGTGACCGCTTTTGCGGTCCACTCAACCGCACCTTCGATTTCCACTTAAGCGCCCAGGACCGCATCTGCTCCCCATGCACCGCACCTGCGCGATGCGTCCAAATCACCGCATCTGCGGTTTTTCACCTCATAGCCTATTTCCGCTCCTGCGATGCCCAATTCGCACCTGCGGTGACTGCACCTGCGGCCACCCCTCCGCATTTACGGAATCACAGAACAATTCACACTATAAAATCGCCTAACGAAGCTATCCGGGCCATAAAATTCATGATCTGAAGTCGTTTATCAATAAGTCAACTCCCGGTTGACTTTTTCAACTATTAAGTCAACTTAAGAGACTAAGTGTCTCATCTCTCACCACGACCACTCCGAACCTGCACCAACCGACTCGACACCACATAAATGAGCTAAACAACACATGATAAAGAAGAAACAGGGAAAACGGGGCAAATCTCACGGAACGACCGACCGGGTCGTTACAGCCTACTTGTGGCAGAGTAGAATAATACTCTATTAATGAAAAATCATGAAGCACGTACCAATGGGTCAGCTCCATTCCCGAAGTGAATGTTGTAGCAACATAAGATAAGTTTGAAAGAAAATAAAATAATTACCGTGGTCATGGACATGGTCGTAGACGTGGACGTGGCAAGGGACGAAACAATTATTGTCATTATGGTGGAAATAAACTGGAGAACAATAAGGGCTCTCAAATTAATCCTTCAAAAGGTAAAATTAGTATGTGTCACCGATGTGATATGAAAGTTCATCGGGAACGCATTTGTCGTACAACAGATAATTTTGTCAAACTTTATCAAGCCTCTCTCAGAAAGAAATAAATAATGTGGAGGCACACTTTACCTTTCACAATAATAATGATGAAGAAAGTTCCTCAAACAAATATGATTCTGAGACACATCTTGCATACAAAGACGATGATTTTGGAGGCCTAGCAAATATTACTCATTTAGAAGCTGGAAACTTCTTTGAGGATATTGACTGAAGAACTAATCATCTTACTGGGGAATAAAGCTATAATAAAAGTTCTCATTTTTTTTATGTTTGCAACTAGTTTATTTTTCTTGAGTGTATTTTCCTAATGCATCATGTGTTGCTAGTTTCTACATTTCTAATGTATTTCTTAAATGTTCTTATTCTGTTTGTCATTCATATTTCTTATGATGTACTTTGTGATTTTTTATGAAGAATATGAAAATTCCCCAGTCTTCAGTTGGACTCAATATTGATAAAGATGATATATGTGTCATTTTGATAGTGCTTCAACACAAACTATTTTAAGAGATAAGAGATATTTCTCTTATTTGGTAATGAAAGAAGCCAATGTTAATACAATATCCGGTAGTACAAGATTAATTGAAGGTTCTAGAAGAGCCAATTTATTACTACCAGGGAGAAATAATTTGGCTATTAATGAAGCATTATATTGTAGTAAATCTCAAAGAAACTTATTAAGTTTCAAAGATATTCGCCAAATGGCTACCATATTGAGACTAAAAATGATGAAAAGATTGAATATATTTATATTATTACAATAATGTCTGTCACGACCCAATTTCGGAGTCGTGACGGCGCTTGTCGTGGAACCAGGCAAGCCTCCCTATTTAACTAAGCTAAATTCAATTTCCAGTAAAAATGTGATTTTTAAACGAATTTATTGATAATATTAAGAATCTGAAATTTAAAACAATGTGTGAAAAACTAAATTTAAACCTCCAACCCCGGATCCGGTGTCACTCAGTCATGAGCTACTAAAACATAAATCAAAGAAAAGGAGAATTGGACAACATTGTCTCAAAATAAAGAACAACAGGTAGAATAAGAAAGAGAAGACGAGGTCGCGATCGATGGCTGCTACCTCGACAACTCCAATAGAAATACTGACCGCTGCTCAATATACGCTACCGGGTCTCGATGTACCTGGATCTGCACACAAGGTGCAGGGGGTAACGTGAGTACACCAACTCAGAAGTAACGAACCCAAACTATGGGCTGAGAAGTAGTGACGGACAAACCTCATTTATGTTACAATAAATATTATGCAGAATTTAGACATGCTAACAGTTTATCAAGATGAGAAAATATGCCAAGTATGCCAGTATAATCTACATGCCATCATAAAATATATGTATGAAACCAGTATGGATATGCACATAGTTCTCACAGCTCTCCTACAGAAGTCCACTCAGTACTATATATGGCTCTCATGCCCAGGGAATTTCCATCCCGGAATATGCATAAACACCGGCGACCGTAGTCACTATGTACTGAGGAAAAAGGCAAATCCAGCCCCCACGGAGAAGATCCATCTCCGGAATACAACACTCGAACAATTTCGATATCCAGGGAAGATCCATCCCTCTCATAACATCAGCTTCGGACAAGATCCATGCCCAGGGAAGATCCATCCCTCATCATCAATGCGCTCACTGTGGGTGTAAAGACTCCGGAGGTGCCCTAGTGGACCAAGCGCCATATCAAGCCAACAAAGGCATGATTTAAATATCGATGTAGTGTGCAGTCCATTCTCATAACTGTCTCAATAACAGGCTCTCGGCCTCACTCAGTCATTACTCTTCAGTCTCGCTCACATGGCTCACAAATGTCTCCATCAGCCCGAAACAATGATAAGTATGCATGTAATTAACAATACTGAGACTGAGATATGAAATGATATGCTATAGCAGGACTGAGTATATGAAATCAAATAATTACAAAATGAGACAGCAATATACGACCACTCGGGTCTCAGCAATTTCGGCGTAAAGCCTAGTATTTATACTTAACATGATTTCTAACACGTTCACAATTACCACATTAATAGAAGCACAGATTTCATCATGGAATAATCACTAAGCGGTGCCATGGGATAAGCCAGGCCATAATTACTCGGTACACGCCCTCACACCCGTCACTTGGCATGTGCGTCACCTCAACAATAGTCATAAATCATTTAGCTCGGGGTTTCGAACCCTCAGAACCAAGTTTGGAAACGTTACTTACCTCAAAACCGGCTAAAATACTATTTCGCAGTTCTTTTGACTCTAAATCCGGCCTCTGAGTGCTCCAAATCTACCAAGTTCAGATATTTATCATCAAATTATGCTTAAGGAGTGAATTCCAATCGAAAAATATCAATTTAGCTTTAAAACCCGAATTTGGTCAAAACCCGACCCCTGGACCCACGTCCCGAAACTCAGAAAATTTTATACCAAAATGTTCTTCATCATCCCACGAGTCCGTACATATAAAGAACACTAAAATCAGAGTTCGTTTGACCTCTCAAATAAATTCCTAAAGGTCTCAAAATCTCAAGCCCTAAACCCACCTTTTTCTACTGATTTTTGTAAATTTAACACTGATATTATGCTCTAAAATCATCCATAAATGAGTTTTAAGGTCCAAAACACTTACCTCTATGAAGAACAATGATTTCCCTCTTCAAAAATCGCCCTCAAAGCTCTCCGTCCGTACAAAAATAGTGTAAAAAGGGTTTAAGTCGCGGAGGGTTGCAATTTATACCTTCTGCCCAGGTGTTCCGCGCCTGCGGCCCCTATCTCGCACTTGCGGTCAAAAAAACCGCACCTGTGACTTTTCATTAAACGGCCCAACTCCGCACTTGCGATCGACCTCCCGCACCTGCGGCCTCGCAGGTGCGGCAACTTACTCGCGCCTGCGGAAACTTCTCACCCAGCCAATCTTCCGCACCTACGGTGCCCTTCTCGCTCCTGCGGGCCCGCACCTGCGGTTAAACTTTCGCAGGTGCGGAAATCACTGTGGGAAAACTTCAGCAGCTGTTTGCTGCATTTTTTTCAACTCCGAATTTCCGTTAACCATCCGAAATCAATCTCGAGCCCCTCGGGACCCCAACCAAAGTTATCAACATATCATAATTGATTATTCAAACTTAGTTGCACTCTCAAAATACCAAAACTAACCTCAAAACACCAAATTTACATTGGATTCAAGCCTAAGAACTTTGAAATTTCTAAAAATCCACCAACGATGCCGACACTATTCAAAACAACTCCGATTGACCTAATTTTTTGCAGACACATCCAAAATGACATTACGGACCTGTTCCAACTTCCGTAATTCCATTCCGACCCTAATAGCCTATTTTCCACTGCCGACCGGAAATCACCAAAAACTAACTTTTGCCAATTCAAGCCTAATTCTACACCGGACATCACAAATTTTTTTTGAACACACTCCTAAGTCCCAAATAACCTAACGAAGCTATCTGAGCCATAAAATACGCATTCTGAGGTTGTTTCCCAATAAGTAAACTCCCAGTTGACTTTTCCAACTTTAAGGCTATTTTTAAGGACTAAGTGGCTAAACTCTCACTACAACGATTCCGATTTCAAGCATACCAACTCTAACACATCAATAACACTATAACCAAACTATGACAAGTCGAGAATAATAATTATAATTCAGGCTCTACGTAACGACGGGCCGGGTCATTACAATGTCTAGTAAGAAATATGTGCTTAAAATGTTACTTTCTCTTTCTTCTGGCTTATACTGTTCAAGTATTAGCAGGATTAAAACACATGCCGTAGTAAATGAGAAGTTTAATAATCAAGATAATTTTATTATTTAGCATGGCGGGTTGGGCCATCTTGGTTCTAATATGATGCGTAAAATAATTGAGAATTCACATGGACATTCAATGAAGAACCATAAGATTCTTCAATTTAAGGAATTCTTTTGTGCTGCATGTTCTCAAGTCAAAATAATTATTAGACCATCAACTATTAAAGTTCAGATGAAATTCACTGCATTTCTAGAACGTATACATGGTGATATATATGGGCCCATTCACCCTCCATGTGTACTGTTCAGATATTATATGATTTTGGTAGATGCATCTACAAGATGGTCACATGTGTGCTTACTATCAACTCGCAATATGGCATTTGCGAGAATATTTGCTCAAATAATAAATCTAAGAGAATAATTTCCAGATTATGCAATTAAGATAATTCGTCTTGATAATGCTGGTGAGTTTACATCCCAAGCCTTTAATGATTATTGTATTTCAACTGGTATAACAATTGAGCATCTGGTTGCTCATGTTCATACACAAAATGGTCTAGAGGAGTCATTGATCAAACGCATCCAATTAATTGCTAGACCAATGCTTATGAGAACAAAACTTCTCATTTCAGTATGGGGTCATGTTATTTTGAATGCAGCATCACTTGTGAGGATAAGTCCACAAGTTATCATAAAGTTTCCCCATTGCAATTGACTTTTAGTCAAGAGCCAAATATTTTCCATCTGAGAATCTTTGGTTGAGCGATATATGTTCCAATTACTCCACCACAACGCACAAAGATGGGTCCTCAAAGAAGGTTGGAGATATATGTTGAATATGAATCTTCTTCTATTATAAAATATCTAGAGCTGATGACTGGAGATTTATTTACGGTAAGATTTTCTTATGTCATTTTGATGAATCAGTATACCCAACATTAGGGGGGGGGGAATAAGCAGCTGAAAAAGGAGATAGATTGGAATGCATTATCACTGTCTCATTTAGATCCTCAAACAAATCAATGTGAACAAGAGGTTCAAAAGATTATTCATTTGCAAAAAATTGCAAATCAATTGCCAGATGCATTCACTGACCTACTAAGGGTGACTAAGTCACATATTCCAGCTGCTAATGCTCCAATTCGAGTTGATATCCCTCAATTAAAGCAAATGAGTCTAAGACACACTTGAAACTTGGTAGACCAATCGGTTCTAAAGATAAAAATCCTCGAAGAAGAAAATGAGCAAATGATCAAAGTGATCATAACACGGAGGTAGTGGCTCAAGAAGATCCCCAAGACATAACAAACGATAAGACCTTAGGGGAGGTCCAGGTACCTGAAAATACTGAGAATGAACAGATATCAATAAGTTACGTCTCAACGGGAAAAAGATGGAACCGAAATAACATTTTTACTTATAATGTTGCTGTTGAAATAATGCAACAAGATGAGGATCTTGAACCAAAATATGTCGATGAATGTAGATAGAGAAATGATTGACCAAAATGAAAAGATGCTATCCAAGCAGAGTTAACTACACTTGGAAAACGTGAAGTCTTCGGACCCATAGTTCGAACACCTGAAGGTATAAAGCCAGTAGGGTATAAATGGATTTTTGTGAGAAAACGAAATGATAAAAATGAAGTCGTTAGATATAAAGCGCGACTTGTGGCGCAAGGGTTTTTCCAAAGGCCTGGCATTGATTATATGGAGACATATTCTTCTGTAGTGGATGCTATCACCTTCAGGTATCTCATAAATATGGCAATGCATGAAAAACTTGATATTCGTCTAAGGGATGTTGTCACAACCTATTTGTCTGGATCACTAGACAACAAAATTTTTATGAAAATACCTGAGGGATTTAAAGTGCCAGAAGCATATAAAAGTTTTTGTGAAACTTGTTCAATAAAGCTTCAGAATCTTTATACGGATTGAAACAATCAGGTCGTATGTGATACAATCGCCTGAGTGAATACCTGTTGAAAGAAGAGTACAAGAATGATCAGATTTGTCATTGTGTATTTATAAAAAGGTCTGGATCTAAATTTATTAAAATCGCCGTGTCGGTTGATGATTTAAATATCATTGGAACTCCTGGGGAGCTTCTAAAAGCAGTAGGTTGTTTGAAGAAATAATTTGAAAGTTATTGGAAAGACAAGATTTTGTCTTGGTCTACAAATTGAGTTTATGAAAGATGAAATATTTGTCCATCAATCAACATACAACTAAAAAGATTTTAAAACGATTCTATATGGATAAAGCACATCCATTGAGTACCCCGATGGTGGTGAAATCACTTGATATAAATAAATATCCATTCCGACCTCATGAAAATGATGAAGAGCCTCTTTGTGCCGAAGTACCATATCTTAGTGCAATTGGGGCATTAATGTATCTTGCTCCCGACCAGATATAGCTTTCTCAATAAGATTATTGGCAAGATTAGTTCTTCGCCAACACAAAGACACTGGAATGGTATTAAACATATACTCACATACCTCCAAGGGACCATTAATATGGGTTTGTTTTATTCAAATGGATCCAAGTCATCATTGATTGGTTATGCAGATGCAGGATATTTGTCTGATCCACATAAAGGTTGATCTCAGACAGGATATTTATTTACAAGTGGAGGTACAACCATATCATGGCGTTCAATGAAACAAACTATGGTTGTTACTTCTTCAAATCATGCAGATATAATAGCCATTCACAAAAAAGTCGAGAATGCGTTTGGTGGAGATAGCTAAATAAACACATTCAGGAAACATGTGGTCTCTCTTCGAAAGACAATATTCCAACAATATTGTATGAAGACAATGATGCATGCATAGCTCAACTGAAAGGAGGATACATCAAAGGAGATAGAACAAAATACATTTCGCCGAAATTCTTTTTCACTCATGATCTTCAAAAGAATGGTGAAATAGACATTCAACAAGTTCGATTCAACGTAATAATTTGGAGGATTTGTTCACTAAGGCATTACCAACCTCAACATTTGAGAAGCTGATATACAAGATTGGAATGTGTCTTCTCCGAGACATTAAGTGATGTTTTCATCAGGGAGAGTAACTACATGCTGCACTCTTTTTTCCTTAACCAAAGTTTGTCCCACTGGGTTATCCTGGTAAGGTTTTTAACGAGGCAGCAAAAATGCGTATTACATATAACTATGTACTATTTTGTAGTAAAATCTTAGTAAAATATATTTATTTTACATGGACATCCAAGGGGGAGTGTTGTGACTAGTTCAAGGAGTGGATGCCCATGCTGCTATGGATACCCATTTCCCTTACTGTTTGATGTTGAGTATTTACATTCCTCTTACTATTTGTGAATAGAAGGTTTAATTTTTAGACTTATAAATAGCCTTGTATCTGATGGGTAAAGACACACCAAAGTGAAAGAAGAAAAGAGTTCTTCCTTCTTTCTGTCTCTTCTTATTTATATTTTACTGAATTGCTCTTATTTTATAACAAAAATCTTGATTCTTGGGATTATCTTTGGACCTAGGTATCTTTATGACTATTTGTAGGATGTATCATCAAACACTTACTCCCTTTTATTATGGGACATGATGATAGAAATATTTAGGGTAAAATACAAAATTGGCCAGTCGGTCGAAATTAATTGCACTCGTTAGTAACAAAATATATAAATAGGTATATTTTAAGTAGTATATATGTATGTGTGTGTGTATGTATNATATATATATATATATATATATATATATATATATATATATATATATATATATATATATATATATATATATATATATATATATATTCTCTGCAATTATTTTTTGAGCAGCTAAAAATATATATTTCTTCAAGTATTAACTAGCCCAATAGCAAGTCTAAAGCTTTTATAAATTTTGTAATGTTCATTTAGTCTTCTAAAAGATCCAATGGTGAAACGACAGCATTCAATTGTAGTCCTTAAAACTTGAAAATACCCTATTTTTTATTGAAAGTACAAGAGCGGAGGGGGGTGAATTATAGTCGATTAAAACTTGGTTGACTAAGTGTGAGTTTACTCGACTAGGTTTTGCACAACAAACAATTAAAGTAGAAATGAACCAAGCAAACTAAAAGGTAAAAAAGACACATAAGTTTTTATACTGGTTCAGTACCGGTGTGGTACGTACGTCCAGTTTTCCTTGGGTCACAAGGATTCTCTTAGATCTTTGATAAAAGGTTACAATAGTGATGGTTTTAGTTCGTTCACCATTAACAATATTCAGCGACAGTAGTTTTTGTAATGTTGACACAATTCTCTTTTTGTGTTCTAACTCTTCCTATATTTTATGACACTTGTAGACTCAAGAATACAGTGTTTGTACTAAGAACTATAAAGTCTTAGAAAACAGTTTGTATAGTTGCGTGAGTCTTATTGTTGAGATTGCCAATCTTCTTATAAGAGAGTTTGAATAGCAGTTGCAGATTGATCTTTGATTGAGGCACAGAATCCTCTAAGAGATTTGAGGGGTGCCTCCGAATCTTGCACTTGAGATGGGCTGGATTCGTTTACGTCCTTCCCCTTTCATGTCCAAATTTCAGGGAATGATTTGAGGCTTCGATTTGGTTGATCAATCTTCTAATATAGTCCTTGAGGTATGGTCTAATATTCTCGAGCTGCACTTGATATGTTTCCTTGTTGGGACAACCTTGATGTACTTTGATTGAGAGTGTAACTTCAAGACTTATTTTGTTTCCTTTTTTATGGTTTGACATCCTTTGATTTAGTATTGTTCATGTTATCTTTGATCTCGTTTCCTTTATGTTGTCCTTAATAGAAGGACTTCCCTTGAAGTGGTGCCTGCATCCTAACTTCCTACAATCAAATAGATACGACTAGATTTGCATTATTGTCATCTTCAGGAAGTTTTTCGTTCCTTGAACGAGGGTTAGTATCCACAAAACAACATGAATTGATTTTTCAATGCATAAAGTTCTTTTATTGTAAAATATATATGCTCTACTTGAGGGAGAATATCCAAAAAAATATACCTTCGTTGCTTTTTGGGTCAAACTTACCCAAATTGTCCTTTCCATTATTGTGATGAAGCATTTGCTTCCAAATGGGTGGAAGTATCTGATTTTGGGTTTCTTACCATTTAATAGCTCATATAGAGTCCTTTTAAGAATGGGTCAAATCAAACATCTGTTAATAATATGACATGTTGTGCTCACAGCTTCTGCTCAGAAGTGGTGGGGTAGAGAGTTTTCCACAGTCATGGTTATTGCCATGTCCTGTAATATTCTTTTTTACGTTTTACCACTCCATTTTGTTGAAGCGACCTTGATGAAGAGAAGTTCTGAGAGATTCCTTGGTCATTGCAGAAGTTTTCAAATGCTCTGCTCTCAAACTCTCCTCCATGGTCACTTCTGATAGTTGAAATGTAGTATCATTTTTCACTTTGAACCTTCTTAAGAAAATATCAAAGTTCCTTAGAGCTTCATATTTATGACTCAGAAAAATAACCCAAGTGAAATGAGATAATCATCTACAATAACAAAAGCATATTTTCTACCACCAATACTAGTAGTTCTAGTTGGACCAAGCAAATCCATATGCAAGAGTTGAAGAGGTTTAGTAGTAGAGACAATGTTTTTTATTTTGAAAGATGAACGAGTTTGTTTTCCTAATTGACATACATTGCAAATATGATCTTTTAAAAAATCTAGTCTTGGAAAACTAATGACAAGATCGTGTTTGTAAAGTTTTTGAATAGTATGCATGCTAGCATGTCCAAGCTTTCTATACCATACCCAGGGATCATCAATCATAGATGTTAGACAAATTTGAGTACCAAGACTATCTACATTACTGATAGTATAGACATTCATGTCTCTATTACCAGAAAGAATAACTTTACCTGATTCGTCTTTTATAAACCAGTCATGTTTCTTAAAACGAACCCCATAGTCATTGTCACATATTTGGCTGATACTGAGAAGATTGTAACCAAGTTCATCAACCATGTATATTTCGTCTACATCACATGTTGAGCTGAGAGGAACCTTTCCAACTCCAACTACGTTTCCTTTTGATTTATCTCCAAAGTTAGTTGTTCCTCCATCTAGTTTGGTGACCATTTTGAATAATTATTTGTCACCAGTCATATGTCTGGAACACGCGTTGTCAAGATACTATTTTTCTCTTCGATTCTTCTTGCGGTGCTCCTGTTAAAAAAAGAATTACTTGTTTTTAGGTACCCAAGCCTGCTTGGGTCCTGAATGATTAGCTTTTTGAGTATTTTCTTGACTAGAGGATTTAGGTCGCCAGACCCATCTCCTATTGTACTTGAACCTGCAATGGTTGGAAGTGTGACCAAGTTTTCCACAATAAAAACAAGACGGATTATTGGGATTTTCAGAGCCTCTTTCTGCTCTGATTCTATTCCTGCATTGGTTAGTGTTGTGACCATTTTTACCACAATAAGAGCATGCATTAGAATTTCTAGCTTTAATCAACGATATATGAGGAACAATTTGATTTGATTTGACAGAACTATGACTGGTGGATTTTTGCAATCCATTCAGTTGAAGTTGATTAACTTTATCTTGAAGCATATCACGCTCAATTTCACAGACTTCCAGCTTCAAGGCCCGGTCTTTCTTTTTTTCTTTGGATTTTTCTGAGTTCATTTAGAACTCTCTCTATATCTGCAAGAGAGATATCAACAAATTCTTGAAGTTCATAACAATTGGGACATGTAGGAAGACGTACTTCACCAGTTCCCTCATTTGTCATAAGACCAAGTTCACCTGAGTCCTTTTCCTTATATGTTCATTCGTCTGCCATGAGCCCAAGTTCGCCTGAGTCCTCATTGTTGTCTTCTTTTATGGCCATGAAACACATATTTGCAATTTCTTCATGGTTAGATTTTTCTTTATCACTCCAGGTTCCAAAGGACTTCTTCTTTTGAAAGTTCCTGGTGAGTTTCTTCTTCGGTTCGGGGCTTCTAGCTTGAATATGTCCATGTTTTCCACATCCATAGCATCTTCCATCATTTTTATCATTTTCATTATTCGCCTTTCCTTTTCTGAAGTTTGATTTACCTCTCCTGCTATTTCTGTTTTTCCTCATCATGCTTGTTATAACTTGAGAAAGCTTGGTTATGTTTTCATCATATTCTCCTCCTTCCTCTTCCTCTTCATTTTCTGGTTCAGCCACAATTGCTTTGAATGCAACTATTTTCTTCTTTTCTTTGTGAATCTGCCTGTCCAAGTTAGTTTTCTCAAAGGCAATTAGATCATCTCTAAGTTCATTATAGGACATTTTGTCAAGATCATGACATTCCAGAGTAATAACTTTGAGTTGCCAAATTGTGGGAAGACTTCTTAGAATTTTTCTGACCTGTTCTCCGTTTTTATTGGTCTACCAAAAGACTTTAAATATCTAAGGATTTTGTTGAAACTTAAGAAAATATTTCCTCTACTGATTCTTCATCTTTCATTTGGAATAGCTCATAGTCCCGAACTAGAACTGGAAGATTGATCTTTGTTTCTTTCACCTTGTTGGTTCCTTCATACGACCTCTAATTTATCCCACATTTCCTTAGCAGTTTCACAACTTGAAATATTTTCAGACTCTTCTCCACTGATAACATTATACAACAGATTTTTTGCTTTGGGATTCATTGTTATGACAGTTGATTATTCATCAGTGTAGTCATCTAATTCAGTTGGATCAATTGATATTATCACTTGACCATGTTCATCTTTCTTTGGCGGAATTGGAAGATTTCCCTTTTTGATCACGCGCCAAACTTTAATGTCATATGACATAGTGTATGTTTCCATATGTACTTTCCAGTGAGAAAAGTGTTGCCCGTTGAAATATGGAGGTCGTACCTGAGAGGTTCCTTTTTAAATAGTTCTCCAACGTCTGTGTTTGATCCCATAATCTTTTCCTCGCTAGTTGTTAAGCAAAGTTTGTGAGTCCCGCTCTGATACCAATTGAAAGTACAAGAGGGGGAGTGAATTATAGTCGATTAAAACTTGGTTGACTAAGTGTGAGTTTAGTCGACTGGATTTTGCACATCGAACAGTTAAAGTAGAAATGAACCAAGAAAACTGAAAGGTAAAAAAGACACATCAGTTTTATATTGGTTCAGTATCGGTGTGGTACTTACTTCCAGTTTCCTTTGGGTCATAAGGTTTCTCTTATACCTTTGATAAAAGGTTACAATAATGATGGTTTTAGTTCGTTTACCATCAACGATATTCATCGACAGTAGTTTTTGTAATGTTGACGCAACTCTCTTTTCGTGTTCTAACTCTTCCTATATTTTATGATATTTGTAGACTCAAGAATACAATGTTTGTACTAAGAACTAGAAAGTCTTAGAAAATAGTTTGTATAGTTGCGTGAGTCTTCTTGTTGAGATTGTCAGTCTTCTTATAGGAGAGTTTGAATAGGCGTTGCAAATTGATCTTTGATTGAGTCACATAATCCTCTAAGAGATTTGACGAAAGGGATGTCTCTGAATCCTACACTTGAGATGGGTTGGATTCATTTACGTCCTTCCCCTTTCATGTCCAAATTTCAGGGAGTGATTTGAGGCTTCAATTTGGTTGATCAATCTTCTAATATAGTCCTTGAGGTATGGCCTGATATTCTCTCAAATTGGCCAAATGTGTGCGTTCATGAGCCCATACTGACTTGATCTGAGCTCTCTTATTGAGAATTCTCATTGAATGAGCATTCTCAATATAATGCCTTGAAGAGGACTCGAACCTCCACGCTATTTAGCACGAGATTTGAGTCTCGCGTGTCTACCATTTCACCACCAAGGCAATCTTGAAAGTGAATCGTATTCCATGAATATGATATCTATCTAGTGTGANCTCTTCCTTTTCGATGCCCGTGGAACTACTGTCAATGGTTTACTCAATTACTTCTTGGGAATGTTAAAAAAACTTGCAGTAGGAAGGCGTTCGTTGTTGGGACGGGTTCAAACTGGACTGAAGACTTGATATGTTTCCTTGTTGGGACAATCTCGATGTCCTTTGATTGAGACTCAAAACACAGGGACTGATTTTTTTTCCCTTTTTGATGGCTTGGCTTCCTTTGATTTAGCATTGTTCTTGTTATCTTTGATCTCGTTTCCTTTATGATGTCCTTACCAAAAGGACTTCCCTTGAAGTGGTGCTTGCTTTCTAACTTCCTGTAATCAAATATATATGATTAGATTTACACTATTGTCATCATTAAAACTTAGATATAACATTTATATCACGTTATAAGTTATAACTAATCATAGAATTGTTGTCGCATCTATGTCATACACTTAAATAGAAATGTAGCCGCATCAATATCATACACTTAAAAAAAATTGAATAACTTTTAAAATATTCGATATATATCCAATAAAATTTTGAAGACGCCGAGTAACACAAGTATGACTATCCATTAACGTTTCTTGTGTATGTACACGGTATCCATTCTTTCTTTCTTACATTCTGAAACAAAATACATTTCCTATAATATGTTTCCCTTCTCTTTTTAATGACAAAATAGCCTAGGAGACACTTGTACTTGTTCGAATTTGACATCCCGATCCACGTACTCTATAAGTTTCATTCAGACACTTGAACTCAATCAAAACTAGTATTTTTAAATACATCCGACTATGTGTGTTGTTCACTCTCCCTGATATGGAGGACACATATGATCCACCTAGATAAATAATATCATATCATAATTTATTTTTTACAAAAAATTATCGTTTATAAAATATTCAAATCAATTTATTTTTCTCAAAAAAAAGAACACATTTTCTTCTCTCTCCACGTTTCTAATAATTTTGATTAAGAAAATCTAAAACAAAAAAAACAAATTAAAAAAAAAAAGAAAATAAATCAGGCCCACTTCCCTATCCCCTCCCCCCCCCCTCGAAAAAGTCCCTTCACCCCTGTGTTTCTTTTCCCCCATTGTCGTCCTCCCCCACCCACCCCTTCTTTTCCTTTCTCCCCCTCATTTGGGTAAGGTCTACATAAGGCCCAATACAGTATTGCTCATACTTAAACAAATAGAGCCAAGAAAGAAAAGCAAGAAATTAAAGCCTCTCTTCGTAGCAAAAATGTAGTTCCCCAGGTTGGGTGGTTCTATTCCACTGTTTTTTGTTTCTCCATTTTAATTAGTCGGCTCACCATATTATTGGGCAGTCTCCATTGTTTCAAACCATGGATTTCTATTGATTTTTTTTAAAATTTTAAAATTAAATTTATTTTTCTAATCTAACCATGAGCATAGTGGTGTTGTGAATTTGATTTAGAAATAAGAGAGAGAAAGAACACTGAAGAAAAGGAAAAAAAAAAGAAGAATAAAAATAAGGAAATAAATGGAGGTGGGTGAACGGAGAAGATGAGAGAGGTGGGTAAACGGAGAGAAGTGTCATGTCTTTTTCTCTCTTTCTTTTTTCTTTTTTTAATTTGTAACTTCTTTTTTGCTTATTTAGTATTTAAGAATAGAACCCACAAATAACACATGTCAAGTAATAAATAGTCTAGTATATGACATGTTGTACATGTAAGCGCAATTGATATACACGCACTACTGGATGTATTTATTTGTACTCATTTCGTCACGTTCGAGTGTTCAAATGGAAAAATTCAAAGTTCGTGTATCAACTTTCAAAAGTCCTACAAATTTAAGTGGCCAGAAAGCCATTACGCTTATATTTATGCCATATTAACTTGGTCAATGATCAAAAATATTTAAAATAATAATTTTGATCGAGTTCAAGTGTCTGGATAAAACTTTGTAAAATACAAAAACCGAAATATCAAACCCAAACGAGTACGGGTATCTCCTAGATTGTTCTGCCTTTTTTAATCAAATACTTCCCCCTTAAATACTCTTTCTTTGAAAGAGACTAAACTCTAAAACGGAAAAGGTAAAAAAATTAAAAAAAAATCATTTATTAGGTTAAAGAAAGTATTTATATGCACTGCAATCAACACATTCATCCCACTTTACCTATATATTTTCATTGCATTTCCCTATACGAAGCAGGTTCTGTTCTACTGTTTTTTTATGGATCTCTCTGCCCTCGTTGGCGGATCTACTCTTTGTATTACGGGTACGGTAGAATTCAATAGTTTTTATCTAAATTATGTATTCATTAATACTTATTATTATTATTATATATATATATAAATTATAATTTGAACATAGTAAATCCTAATCGCTAAAATTCATATCTCATAAATTTCTAATCTTGAATATGTCTTTGTCAGCCCTTAAAAACTTTTTTCTTCCAAATACGCACCTCGATATTTTGAGAATTAAAAACGATATCCAATTATAATAACAAAAGGTTAAATAATTTTAATTTGAATCTTGTCTTAACACTTGTTTTTTTATTCAAAAATACTATAGTTAAAAAGAATCAGATAAGGCAAAACATTGGAAAGAGGAGAGAAAGTTAGCAATTACCAGAATTCAACGTTACCACTTGCATAAGTAGTGGCAAGTTGATGATGCAGCCGAAATCGGTGAATAATCAAATTTCAATTGAAATAAAATCTGTCTCAGTCGAAACACTTGGAGCATTTGTCACTACTATTGTCTGATGAATCACAAAATATCCCAAGATCAACTATACAACAAATAAATTTCACCAATAATTTAGTATTATAATCATATCTTTATATAACAATATCATTTATTTCAAAAAAATTTAATTGTTACAGTAAAATATTATTATGAAGAACATATATTATTATATAACATGAAATATTAGTTCCAAAAAAAATTCGACCCAAAAAAAACTCGACCGTTATACGAAGTACTACTACTGTAAATATGGCCATTATAGTAAGGTTTGACAGTATCTTAATTAGTGGCGGAGTATAGTAATTTATATATATACAACAATAATAATAACCCAATAAAATTTTATAAGTGGGGTCCGGGAAGGATAAAATATACGCAGACCTTATCCCTACCCCTACTTCGGACGTGCATAAAGGTTGTTTTCGGGAGACCTCCAGTTCAACAATAATATATATATAAACAACAACAATAACAATCCAGTAAAATTTCATAAGTGGAGTCTAAGAAGGATAGAATATACGCAAATCTTACCCCTACCCCTACCTCGGACGTGCATAAAGAATGTTTTCGGGAGACCTCCATATATATATATAAACATTAATGACTATTTGGTTGTATATTTAATTATTTTTATAATTTATTACCTTAAAATTATTGTAAGAATATTATTTTTTAATTCTGAATCTGCCTCCGATATGAATTTAGGAGTCACCTTTAATTTAATATTATCGGAACCTAGGTCCCAACAAGTTGACGGGTCGACATGCAGCCAGCTGTGAAGACACAATTTCACAGCTTCACTTTTTGTTTATTACAAATTCAATGAATGAATGAATAATAAAGTTAAAATGTATCTAAACACTTGTTCCTGATGTTTTGTGTTGCCTCCGCTAAATTGCTTTTTCTCTTTGTAAAAATATTAACGACTGAAAATCGTTTTAAGAAAAAGACAAATATTCAAATTATTCTTGTTTTTCATTTATAATGATAACTGATTAATATTTAATAGTGGTGGGTTTGACTAGCTTGGTTATTTTATTATTTTAATCTAAATGAGTTAAACTGAATGAATATACTTTAATAGGTATATTATATAACGTTAGTTGTTGTACAAAAACCTGCTGGGTCCAGTTCTAGACGGAGTTAGAGGTACGGGTGTATATGGATCGGATTTGTTCTGTTTTATCAAAATCAAACCAGACCATCTATATTAGGCTGGATTCATTTGGTTTTGTCGGATTTTTCGGATTGTTTGTGTTTTTCATTACATGAACTGTATTTCAATCTTACTTTGTTAAAGTTATAGATAAAGTTTTGATAAGTGAATATTGTTAATAATCTATATTGCTGCAAAATAAATTAAAAAAAATAATAAACTTTCTGAAAAATATAGAAACAGAAAGTTAGTAGAACAAGAACGTCAAAAATGAATTCTGAAAACAGTGTAAGAAAAAATCGAGCCCATTGAATACACAGTGTGTCCTTAAGGAAATTATTCCCCTCAAGTACCCGAGGTTTTGGAATATATCCTCCCAGGATAGAACGATTTAACTCACCGGAGTGTTGGTACCAAAAACGCTGGGGAACAACGAACCACTCGAAGGCTGTAAAACACACTGGAATATTTTGTGCAGAAGAAGAAGAAGAAGATCAGAAAATTTTGTAACTAAAAATTCTGGGATTCAAGTTATATTTATAGCCAATTTCATACTGTTTCTGAAAAGGTTTTGCAACCTTTCAAAACAGCCATAGTTGTTGGAACAGGTGTGAATCCTTTCAGAACAGTCATAGTTATTTTGAACAGGTATGAATATTGCGAGAAATTTAAAAACGGATTTAAAATAATCCGGGAAAGAAAATGGGTCAGACCGGACCGAGTCGCGGGTCATTCCGGATTTGAATTTTTTCCATTAATTAATTAAAAATTAATTAAATAATTTGAAAAGAATTTTGTCCAAAAAGATTAATCAATCAATCTGAAGCGGAGCCGAGCCGAGCGAGCGACGACGACGACGATGACGGCGCGAGGCTTGCCTTCTTCTCAACTCTTTAAGAGCTAGAAGAAGAGCTTCTCTATATATATACACATAGATTTTCTTTCCTTCTTCCAATGAGGGACAAAGTGCACTAATTCAATATTTCACTTCCTTCTATTTCTTTTTCCACCATTTTCTATTCACTCTCTTTAAGCTACACCAAGCTTAAAATTAAGCTACACTAAGCTTAAATACCAACACTCCCCCACATGAATGGGGAATGGCTATAAAATAAAGGAATGCACGGGCGTGTGTGTGTTTACATGCAAGAATTAATTGCATCCGGATAATTAGGTTTCCCTTTGAACTTTCCATAGTGAACTTATATCGGATATACTCGGTCAATCGGTAGATTTGATATCTTTGAACCGTCGAGCTTTGTTGTATATCTAGACAACATAAGTCACACAATCAATCCTTAACCATCTATGGTTCTCACGGTTGTATTCGTTTCAGCCATGAACACCGCCTGGTTTCATGAGCGCTTAGAGAATGGGCCTTTACTTTCATTCCCCTTGAAGTGACTTACACTTCACACTCACATAGGTGATTCCTAAACGTGTAATCCTAAAGACACACTATCTGGTCATATCCTGCCAGACTTAGCAAATCATTAAAAAGCTTTACGCTTTATTGACTCATCAAAAAGCCTTAATGCTTTACCTTTATTTCTGAACATTGTCTTCATCACGAGAATGGGTTAAGTTATTTGATAATGTTGAACAGTCATTCATAACTTTGTTTGATCTCTTTGAACCTAGATCTTGGGATCTCCAGTCTGCTAGGTAGAGTTACTGCCATGATGACTTGTCCTAGGCCTTAACCCCATTCCCTTTGATGATCTTTCAATTGCCTCTCTAACCTTTTATAAGTGGATCCGACATGTTATCTCTTGACTTTACGTAGTCAATTGTGATAACACCACTAGAGAGTAGTTGCCTAACGGTATTATGTCGCCGTCGTATATGACGAGATTTTTTGTTATACATAACGCTCCCTGCCCTGCCTATTGCCGCTTGACTATCACAATGTATACAAATAAGTGCCAAAGGTTTGGCCAAAATGGAATATCTTCCAAGAAATTCTGAAGCCATTCATCTTCTTCACCGGCCTTATCTAAAGCTATGAATTCATATTCCATTGTAGAACGGGCGATGCACGTTTGTTTGGATGATTTTCAAGACACTGCTCCACCCTCAATTGTGAAAACATATCCACTCATGGATTTAAGATGATCTGGTGATCCAATTTTCATCACTATATCCCTCGATCACAGAGGGATATTTGTTATAATGCAAAGCATAGTTTTTGGTATGTTTCAGATACCCCAAAACTCGTTTCATTGCCATCCAATATATGTGATTGGGATTACTTGTAAATCGACTCAGTTTGCTAATAGCACATGCTATATCTGGTCGCATACAATTCATGATATATATCAAACTTCCCAGTACTCTAGCATAGTCCAGTTGTGAGTCAGTTTCACCTTCATTATTTTAAAATGCATAACTCACGTCAATTGGAGTCTTGACAATTTTGAAATCCAAATACTTGAACTTGTCAAGTACTTTTTCAATGTAGTGAGACTGTGATAATTCTAGACCTTGTGGAGTTTAGTGAATTCTGATTCCTAAGATCATATCAGCAACTCCTAAGTCTTTCATGTCGAATTTGCTAGCCAACATGCATTTTGTAGTATTTATATCTGCCATGCTTTTGCTCATTATCAACATGTCATCAACATATAAACAAACAATGATTTCATGACCTAAAGTGTTTTTAATGTAAACACATTTGTCGAACTCGTTGATTTTAAACCCACTTGCCAACATTGTTTGGTCAAATTTGGCATGCCATTGTTTGGGTGCTTGTTTAAGTCCATAAAGCGACTTAACAAGTTTGCACACTTTCTTTTCTTTACCAGGAACCACAAAACCCTCAGGTTGTTCCATGTAAATCTCTTCCTCCAATTCTCCATTTAAGAAAGCTGTTTTAAGATCCATTTGATGGATTTCAAGACCATACACGGCCGCTAATGCCACTAACATCCTAATATATGTTATCCTCGTTACTGGCGAGTAAGTGCCAAAGTAATCAAGGCCTTCTTTTTGTCTATAACCTTTGACGACAAGTTTTGCCTTATATTTATCAATAGTGCCATCAACTTTCATTTTTTGTTTAAAGATTCATTTCGAACCTAAAGGCTTATTTCCAGGAGGAAGATCAACCAATTCCCATATATGGTTATCCAAAATTGATTGAATCTCACTATTGACTGCCTCTTTCCAAAATGCTAAATCAGAAGACGACATAGCTGCTTTAAAAGTTTTAGGATCATTTTCAAGCAAGAATGTCACAAAATCTGGTCCAAAGGAAGTAGATGTTCTTTGATGTTTGCTACGCCTTGGATCTTCTACACTTGGAGTATTTTCCTTTGGTTCTTCCCGAGGTCATTTAGGTCTTTCACTTAACGACTCGCATTCAGTTTTATACGGATAAATACTTTTAAAGAATTCAGCATTATCTTATTCCATTACCGTATTAACACGAATCTCGGGATTATCGGATTTATGGACCAAAAATCGACATGCTTTATTGTTTGTAGCATATCCAATAAAAACGCAATCTACTGTTTTTGGTCCGATTTTAACCCTTTTAGGTAAAGGAACTTGTACCTTTGCTAGACACCCCCACACTTTGAAATATTTCAAGCTGAGTTTTATTCCTTTCCATTTTTCATATGAAATAGATTGCGTTTTGCTGTGGGGTACTCTGTTGAGTATTCAGTTAGCTGTAAGGATAGCTTCCCCCCACAAACTTTGCGGTAATCCGGAACTTATTAATAAAGAATTCATCATTTCTTTTAATGTACGATTTTTTGTTTCCGCAATTCCGTTGGATTGAGGTGTGTAACGTGCAGTAGTTTGATGGATAATTCCATATTCCGAACATATTTCTCAAACGGAGATTCATATTCTCCACCTTTATCACTTCTAATCATTTTGATCTTTTTATTCAATT
>MDKI01264875.1:0-10667 GCA_005239505.1 Nicotiana paniculata | reverse complement strand
TACACCTTTATGAAAGCTTATAAGTTTTCATGTGTAAACCCGACCGGTGAATTTTGTATCCGATACATGAAATAAGTTAAGCGAAAATCTATAGGAAATAATCAATAAATTAAATTGTCTATAATTTAATTTAATTGATTAGTATCTGAATCTTAACATGAGGAGTTAAATAAGATTTAATGGATGAATTTCGAAATTGAGTAAGGAGTGCAATTACGAATTTTTAGTGGAATAATTCGTAATTAATTATGGTAGATATTAATTTCAAAAATTAGAAATTAATTTCATAATTGGAGCCTTGTTAATTAAATTTTGTGGTCCCTACTGTGCCTAAATAATAGGAAATAAAGGAATCCTTTTTCTGGTGGAAAAGAAAAACCCAACAGGTTTTGGAAAAGAGTTTTAACCCTTAAAACTTGTGTTATAAATATATAAGGTTTTCCACCTAGAAAAGATAGAGATGGTGGCCGAAAATTTCAGCATATTTTCCTATAAATTTCGCCCACACGAAATTGCTATTTTCGGGTATTATTTGGGTAACACAGTAGAAGACCGTGGAACGTTCTAGGATCACGATTGTGCGGGTGGTGGAGATTCCATTGAGAAGTTATGGAATTGAAGACTCACGCGAAAAACAGATATGTTTACGCTTCAAGAGGTAACCCGTGAAACCCCGTTTATATTAGTTATCTAGATTACATGTGATTTTGATACTGGAATTGCTTCCTCTGCATATAATAATCCATCAAGAACAACACAATGTGTTCTTCATATTTCTTGGTTCTAAAGTTCTACTCTCCACTGCGTGTTGAATTACAAGTGAAGGATGTACGTGGTAATTTATTATTATTTCCTTTGTGACTCAAAAATCCAGAAATAGATGTGTGTTTTTTCCCATTTGATTCTAAGTTTTTTTTTTGGTTTTGCTAGAAATCTTTCTCACGGAATCATGGTGGAGACCGGTGAGAAGAAGATGGGGATGTTGTTGTAATTTTAAAATAGTTTATTGTTAGTTAATAGCATGTGTTATGATTTTATTGGTGTGTGACATACACTTACCTACAAAATGTAATGAAATATCAAAGTGGCATGCGATAAACACACAGAAAAATATTTCATGTGTAAAAAGTTATCCGTGAAATCAAAAAAAAAAAAAAAGAAATAAATTGCATACAGAGGATAAACTACGTATTAAGCCCTTTTAGGTACTTATTACTGTATCTTATTCCTAGTCTAAGAATAAGGTGCAAGCAAAAGTAATCTTGAGCATATTTGGGATTTGGGATTTAGGATTTTACTAAAATATAAGTAAAATTTATGATCAAATATGTGTTTGTCAAATAAAATCCAAATTTATTTTAACAAAACCTATGATCAAACGGGTTGTTAACTTGCAAAACACATTTATGAACGAAATATTTCAAGTATTTCCAACTTTAAACTTACTTTTGTTTCAAAATATATCTCAATTGTTTGGTAAATGAAACTAAAATGATAGAGTGCGTTATGAGGACCGATTATGGGGATATCTCAACGTTTCCGTGAATGAAATTCATTCTCTTTTTTCGGTTATATGTACTGTAAGTAAACTGCACTCAAAATAGAAAATTAGAAACAAAGACAGCAACGTGAATTTATTTCGAACCTACAAAATTTACTCTGTCCTTAAGGAATTAATTAAATCCCCTCGTTGTTGGCTAAAATATTCAGATTAATTCCATAAAAAATTATTATGTAATAATGACACTTTAAATTACAGAATATTGGGGAACTCAAATGACAAAGCATGTCACACATGATATTCACTTTGGTTTTTTAAGAGAATCCAGAAATGCAAAAAAGATGGGAGAATTTGTAATCTTTTGGTGGTAAAAACTGAAGTAAAGTCTCCGAGTTTACAGCCAACAAGTTGGAGTTTCAACAAGTGTGAAGATGCCTATTCATGAACAAAATAGGCATAACACGTGGATTAATAGTATGATGACAGGTGGCATCTATATCGGATCAATAAAGAAGGATGATGAGGCACAAATAAAACATCCATGGGATGTATGAAAGAAGGTCCGCACCTGACAATTGGAAAAGAAGAAATGAGCACGAGATGCATGAAGACCATAAAAGATGAAGATTCATGAATCAATTACAGATATAGAAAGGGAATCAACATTATCCCTAATTAAGCTTGATTGCCTATTATTACCGCAGCCGTTACGAGTAGATTTAGTAAGGCCAATTAATGCAGGTAATGTTAGTAATGGGTAGGAATTGAGTAAGGGGAACAGTTACATCTGTGCATCCTTATATAAGGGCCTTTATATTATTGTGTACAATTATCTGAATATTCTTTAATATATGCAATCAGTCTTTTTCTTTTATACTTTTGTTTGATTGAAGATTCCAATCCATAATTCTGAGGAGAAAACAATGATCATCAATAAGATTTCTTTCATTCATGTATCATTTCAATTATTTGTTTTATTCTCGCATTTTTGGAAAAGTGAAGTAAATTTGGTTATTAAAAACCCGATTTTCTTTAATATTAACTCGAGCACAAAATTACTTTTTGGTTAAACAAATTGGTTCTGTTGCAGGGACTTTGATAATCTGTTTACTTTTCATATTTTTATCTTTAGCAACAAAAGCATGTCTACTACTAATGAAATTGATCAGGTAGGTGAAAGAATTCAAGAAAGACAATAAGGTGGAACTCCACCATACCACACACCCACAAAAACTTCACAACGCTCACGAGAAATTTCATCTGAGAGGTTTGTTACTCATAACGATGGGCAACAAGTACACGAACAAGCCAACGAGCAAGAAAATTTGAAGCATATAATTTCACAACACATTAATGAGGTTTTGTGTACTTTTGCAAGTGGGTTGTCCAATGTTGTGCAGACTCCTCCACCAGTATATACAACTTTGAAAAACCTACGTTCATGACTTAATAACTCAGGAAGTGGAGAAATACCAAACGAATCTGGAGACGGAAGATAAGGTACACCAAATTACTCGAATTTGCAGAAACAACTCAAGGAACAAAATGAGCGGATAGAATAGATGCCCGGTGTACTACTGATGATTAAAGGAGTAGATATTGACAAATACTTGCAGCAACATTGGAATCTGAGCGCGACACCTTTGCCAATTCCTAAAAAGTTCAAAATGCATGATATCCCAAAATATGATTGGACCACTGACCCACGACCACGTCACCATGTTTACCACGGGAGTTAAGGGCAATGACCTGACCAAGCAGGAAACTGAATCAATTTTCGTTAAAAACATTAGCGAAACCCTCACGAAAGGGGCATTAACATGGTACTCACTCTTACCTGAAAATTATATTGACTCTTTTGCTGAGCTTGCTAATTCATTTATAAAAGCACATTAGGAACCCAAAAAGTAGAAAAGAGGATGGAAGATATCTTCAAAGTAAAACAGGAAAGCACGGAATTGCTCAGGGAATTCGTTCATAGATTCCGACGGGAAAGGGTGATGGTACGACGCGTACCTGATAACTGGGCGGCTATGACACTTGCAAGTAATTTGAATGAAAAAAGCTCAGAAGCCACGAGAAGATTGAAAGAAATTCTGCGTGAGTTTCCTGTAACTACTTGGAATGACGTGTACAACAAATATAGTACGAAGTTACAATTAGAAGAAGATACAGTTACCCAGCCAAAGGTAGAAAAAAGGCACAGATCTAGATGTTCGGAAATGGAAAAGAGGTCTAGTAAAAACAACTATGAGCCTTATATGGGACCTGGGGGACACGATTCCCGCTCTAAACAAGAACATGCACGGTTTGACTCAAGATTAAAACAAAAGGAGACGAGTTCCTCCTCCCAATTCAAAAGGAAGCGGGGCACAGCCAGAAGCAATGATTCAAACTCTTAAGCAAGAATAGGATATTATAGTTTCAACGTCAGTGAAATCTAGTTGGTAGTTGTTCTAAGAGGAATGGGTGACAAGGTGTGAGGTCCAAAAGAGATGAGGTCAGATCCCAGCAAAAGGAGTCGGGAATTTTGGTGCGAGTTTCACAACGATTATGGCCATAGAACAGCAGATTGCAGGCTCCTTCAACAAGCTTTGAAGAATTTGAAGTCATATTTATCGAAACCGCCCCTGTTAGCAAAACCAAGGGACGGAGAAAGATTGCTTGTTTACTTAGCGGTGTCAGAGGTGGTAGTAAGCGCGGTGCTAGTACGAGAAGACAAGGGCAAGAAATCTCCAATTTATTATATTAGCAAATACTTATTAGTTGCTGATACATGGTATCCTCATTTAGAGAATCTTGCATTAACATTTATTATGGCATCAAGAAAGTTACAACCTTATTTTCAATGTTATCCCATTTATCTTATAACTACTTTCTCACTAAGAAATTTATTGCATTAGCAAGAGTTATCAGGGAGATTATCTAAGTGGACCATAGAGCTTAGCAAATATGATATTATCTACCAGCCTAGAACTGCCATAAAGTCTCAGGTACTAGCGGATTTTATAGTAGATGTCAGCTCAAACCTACTTCCTGAAGAAGAAAAAAAGGTACGAGTATTTTTCGGTTCTAATATGGGGACTTGGACCTTATATACTGATGGTTCTTCAAATTTAAAAAGAGCAAACATGGGACTTGTTTTAATTTCACCTTTGGGAGAGATTATAAGACAAACAATAACATTTTATCCAATCACTAACAATGAGGTAGAGTATGAAGTTGTGATTGCAGGTTTAGAACTAGCGAGAGATCTTGGTATTGAACAAATAGAAATCAAAAGTGATTCACAACTGGTAGTAAACCAAATGCAAGAAAATTACGTGGCAAGAGAGATGCAAATGCAACACCACCTGGAAAAGGTACGATAATTACTGAGGCAGTTCCAGACTTGGAAAGATAATCAAATACCCAGGGAATAAAATGTAGAAGCTGATGCATTAGCGAATCTGGGGACTGTGGTTGATGTGTTAAACGCGCAATATGCGATTGTGGTACACTTGTTCCTTTCAACTCGCAATCAAACCAAAAACAAGGTAAATTTCAACAATTTAACTTGGGATTGGAGAAACGAGTTTGTGAAGATTTTGCAGCATGAAATTTTACCTAAGGATGAGAAGAAATCTCAATTGCTATGAATCAAAGCTTCTCTGTGTTGCCTAATAGAGGGGAATTTATATCGTAAAATGTTTGGAGGACCCTTAGCATGGTGCCTTAGACTATCACAGACTAAATATGTAATGAGAGAAGTGAACGCGGTACAATGGGGTAATCTTGTCGAGGAATGGTAAAAACACTAATAAGAGCAGGGTACTATTGTCCAAAAATGAAAGATGAAGCAGAAAATTTTGTAACCAAGTGCGATAAGTGCCAGCGATATGCAAATAATATGCATCGGACAGCAGAATTACTCCATTCAATCACATCATCGTGGCCATTTATGAAGTGAGGGATGGATATCGTAGGTCCACTGTCTCAAGCCAAAGGAAAGTTATGGTTTTTGTTAATTCTAACAGATTATTTTTCAAAATAGGTAGAAACATGTGCCTTCAAAATGGTAAGAGAAAAGAAGGTTATGGACTTCGTTTGGAGAAATATAATATGTCGATTTGGAGTCCCAGGGGAAATCATTTGCGATAATGGGCCGCAGTTCGTAGGTGCGAAAGTTACTGATTTTTGCAAAAGTTGGAAAATTAAACGAATAACTTCAGCACTATATCATCTAGTAGCTAATGGACAAGCTGAGTCGACAAATAAGATCATTATCTACAATTTAAAGAAGCGAATAGAAGAATCAAAAGTCAAGTGGCCAGAAGTGCTACCGGGGGTATTCTGGGCTTAACGAACAATGACAAAAATAACCACGGGAGAAACATCATTCTCGCTCATTTATGGGGCCGAGGCCTTAATTCCAGTAAAAATAGGAGAATCGAGCACAATGTATACTCACACAAATGAAGCATCAAACGAGAAGTAACTTCATACAAATTTGGATTTGACAGAAGAGTCAACTTTGGTTATGATGGCAGCACAAAAGTAGAGGATTGAACGGTACTACAACATGAAGGCGAACCTAAGGGTATTTAAAGATTGGGTACTTTGTCCCTCAAAAAGTGGTTTGATCAACACAAGCAGCAAATGGAGGAAAATTGGAGTCCAAACTGGGAAGACCCATATCGAGTTAAAGGTATCGCTGGAAAGGGAGCGTATGAATTGGAAACTATGGACGACAAGGTGTTACCATCCTATTGGATTGCAGTTCACTTGAAGAAGTATTACTTCTGAAAGGCTAGTACCCACGGTCAGCTATCATAAAAGTTCATTTTTTATTTTCTTCATTTAGGTTCTACTAACCATTTTAGATGATAGGCAAAAAGCTAGCCCGTACCAGATGATGACATTAGACCCGAAAGACACGCGAAATACTTAATTATTTTTGGTTTAGGTTACGATAATTCTAACATAAAGGGTTAAGCAATCGTCATCTAAAAACTTACCTCCGAGTCCCTGTGTATTTCCTTTTTCAAGGAAAGGACCAAAATATGGAGTTGATCTAATGTTCGAGGTTTCATTCTTCAATGCTTCAACACTGGGGGGGACTACGCACATGGAGAAGTACACAAAAGAAAAATATGTACAACACGAAAGGATAACTTGGCCAAAGAAAACACCTTAAAGAAATTGTCAAATTTTCAAGATCATGGAAGAAATGGGAAGTAAAGATTTGAAGAACTTGTAGAAAACTCTCACAAGTTTTAAGGTTAAGGCCATAAACTTAGTCACGGGTTAAGCGTACCCATACTTGTAAACCTGTTATAAAGAAAGCGGTTATAAAAATGTTGTACATAAATATTTGTTTGAAAGTTCAAATAAAACTTCTTCAAATTACTTCATATTTTGTATCTTTGAACCATATGAACTGAGACGTTATCTTCATAAGTGTTGTCATTATAAAAGGGACCTCTTTTATAAAAGCCCGTGCATATTAAGATACGACATGTTAAGAGTATTTTGAATATGAGTAAAATCTCAAAAACATAAAGAGCAAAAAGCATAATATATGCAACAAAATGGTATAACATTAATAATCCAAAAATCAGGGAAGGAAAAACTTCTCAAAATCCACTTCAAGCAAAAGCAAAATGTTTCATCAACACCAACAAAAATAATCTTCTAAGATAAAGCGTGAAAAACTAAGGAGCATCATCAGCAGAGGTGGAAGGATCAACTTGAGAAGACGAAGGTTGGGCATTAGCTTCCTCAGCTATCGAACCGTCTTCATTACCTTTGGAACTTTCGTCCTTGGGTGATGAAAAACTTTGACGTTGCTGAGTTTTTTCAATTGTCTCTTTAGCTTTGGCAATCTTATCCTTGAGGTCAAAACCCTCCTGGTTAGCCTCGGTCAAAGTCTCAAGACGGGTGTTTAAAAAAACCCAGCTAACATCAAGTGTTAGTTTATCTTCGAGAACCTCATAATCTGTTGACCCAAGTCACTGCATGGTTTTGAAGATTGACAAATGCGTACCCAGTTGAACCAGGTCCATCAGGAAAAACATCTCGAACGAATCAATTGGAACAAGAACCGTACATGCATAGGAGATAAACATGATCTATGAATTATCCATGAACTAAGAGGTTGTCTCCTAATGCGAAAAGGTTGCAAATTGATAAGAGGTTAGAGTTCGAGTTCAGCAAGGACAGAAACAAAGAAAGGAAGTTGAGATAAGCACAAACTCTTCCACCAAAGAAGAGTTGCATTAGAACTAAACAAGAACATCTCAACTTTTGGCACTATATAATGTTGAAGTATTCCTACTGAAGAATGATTCGCACAAAGACATAATTGAAGCAAGAACTGAAATCAAAATTACCAGAGAAATTTTGCAAGAAGAATCCTTGTGCGACACAAAGGCTACTGACCAGCTAGAAGAACTAGTTTCATCTGTTTGTCTTTGAGTCTAGTTGGTTGTAGTAGGTGATTTAATATTGTATCTTTCAGCTTTATTAGAAGAAATTGTAATAGGTACACACTGTTCAAGTTAGAGTTAACTTGAAGCTTGTCGCGATTAGCTAGAGGCTAGTTTGCTACAAAGGGATTAGAGTTAGTCCTAGGTTTACAAAAGAGTTTATTTTGTAAATGTTGTTTGGCTCAGAGTTGTAGTGAAGAGTTTGGAAAAATCCTACTGAGGAGTAGGTCGTGATTTTTTCACCTTTTGAGCCAGGTATTTTTCACGTAAAAATCTCTGTGTTTTTACTTTATTGAATTTATTATTTCGCACCAGTAGAAGTTGGAACACCAAGAAGAACCAGGTTCTTCTATTGAGACAGTACTCGAAAATTGGACACCACACAAATCACCCCCCCCTCCTCTTGTGTGGTATTGACGTATAAAACATCAATTGGTATCAGAGCAGGTTATCCTTGAAAAGGCTAACACCTTTGAAAAGATCAAAATGAGTGCATCACCTGAAAACTGGGAGGGTCAATCAACTGCAAGGCCACCACTCTTCAATGGCCAGTATTACTCTTGGTGGAAGAACAGGATGAAGTACCACCTGATTGGAGAAGACTATGAACTCTGGGACATAGTCATTGATGGTCCTCTAGCTACCATAAAGAAGATTGGTGAAGGTGTAGATGTACCAAAGACTAGAGCTGACTGCACTGCTGAGGATCTGAAGAAATGGGAGAAGAATGCAAAGGCCAAGAAGTGGATAGTGTGTGGACTAGGTCCAGACGAGTATAGAAGAATCCAAAGTTGCACCACTACCAAAGAAATCTAGGATACCTTGCAAGTATCCCATGAAGGAACACATCAGGTAAAAAGATCAAGAGGTACTTTTCTATACTCACAGTATGAAAACTTCACTATGAAAGAAGGAGAGACAATCCAAGAGATGTACACAAGGTTCAAAACTTTGACAAATGAACTTAAGTATCTTGGTAGAGTCATTATTGAAGAGGACATGGTAGAGAAGATCCTGACAAGGGTCTTACCAATCTCCTGGGAAAACAAAATCACTACTATCCAGGAATCCAAAAATATGGCAACCCTCAGATTGGATGAACTAATTGGAAACATTACTGCCTATGAACTTAGAAGGCAGACAATGAAGATGGATGGTCCAAAGAAGGAGAGGAGTCTAGCACTGAGAATCACTGAGGGAGCAGATCTTGAGGAATATGAGATGGCCATTATTACCAAATAATTCATAAACTTTCTCATAAGGAATAAAGGCATCTCTAGAATAGGAAATTACAACAAAGCAAAAGCTCCAGAAAGGCCAACCAACGAGGGATGTTACAAGTGTGGAAAGACTGACCACCTTATCAATAACTGACCTCAGTGGGAAGTGGAATGGAAAAAGGAGAGATATGAAAGAAGGAACAGGAAGAAGGAACTGGTCCAACTCAAGAAAACCATAATAAAAGCTATGGTTGTTACTTGGGGGGAAAGTTCAGATGAAGAATTAGAAGATGTTGAGAATGAAGATCAGGCGCTCATGGAAATTGGAGAATCCGATGAGGAATCACATGAATAACCAGAGGTAAATATCTCCCATCTTAAAAATAAAATAAAGTTCCTATCTAAGGAAAAACTCTCTGAGAGTCTACTTGATTTCATGGATGATTCCGAAGAAACAACCAAAGAGAAGGAACAACTCCCTAAAGAATGTGAAATGCTAAAAGAAAAATGCGTGAAACTTGAAATCAGACTAAGTTAATCTGAAAAGAAAAACATTGTCTTGTTGAACCGAGTTCATCCACTTGAAACTGAGATTTTAGAACTAAAATCTGATAACTTAAAGCTAAAGCTAGGATCCAGTAAAAAGGTTGTTGATCATTCTCATATCATGTTAGAAGAAAATGTGGGAAAACTAAAAGATAAGATGTATGCCAAGGATGAACAAATAAGAACACTTAAAGAAGAACTTGGCAAAGTCAAACATGAATTTGATCGAATTTGTAAATGGAATAAATCCTCTGATGCCTTGACATGGCTTCAAGAGAATCATAGTAGCAACCGGAGAAGGCTTGGCTTTGGGAGTCAATTGCCTAAGTGGGATCCCAAAAGCAATTATCTCACTCTCCTTGAGAATAAAATCTGCACCCACTATGGTAAGACTGGCCACTACAAAATTGAGTGTACTGCAAAAGAGCAGGACAGTCGAAGAAATAAGAGTTTTGTTAAAAAGAAAAACTGTTCTACCAATTGGGCCAGAAAAAGCTTGATCCATCCATTCTCTCATAGAAAAGGAACCAAACTAGTTTGGGTTTTTAAAACTAACCCCTGATTTCTTTTTGTAGGTTCAAGTGAGAGGAAGCAGCCAAATTTGGTATTCGGATAGTGGTTGCTCAAAGCATATGACAGGGAACAAGGAACAGTTCCTTTCACTTGAAAGCCTCAAAGGAGGAAATGTCTCCTTTGGAAATGGAAAGAAAGGTGAAATTATTGGGGTTGGTAAGGTAGGTAAGGATCACACACGTTCCATTTAACATGTGTACCTGACAGATGGCTTGAAAAATAGCCTGATCAGGGTGTCACAACTGTGTGACAAAGGACATGGTTGCCTTTACTTCCACAAGATATTTTGTGATTAAACTGCTTACTGACAAGATTGTTTTGCAGGGAAAAATAATGAATAACATCTATGTCATAGACTTG
>MDKI01126968.1:0-42049 GCA_005239505.1 Nicotiana paniculata | reverse complement strand
GATTTGGGCTGGGTAGTTTGAGTGTATAGAGATAGGGATTGGGCCTGGGTATTTCTTGGCCCATGTCCGATTTTAGCTCTTTTAATTAATTAAACTAGTTAATCTAATTACGTTCAAATCTAATTTAATCAAAAAAATGTAGTCATTAATTTTAAACCTTATTTTACATCTATTTACAGATTAATCAAGAATAAAACGACAAATTTTATATTCCTAATAAAATCTATGTTTTATCGAATAAAATGATTATTTTTTAGTAATTAATTATTAAAACTACATTACATTAAATAACCATCATTCGTCTATTATATAGTTAATTATAATTTTATAATTCCTTGATAATAGTGATGCAATTTTTTAAATAATTTTAAAAGATGAATTATGCAAAAAATACGAATCTTTCACAATTTAATCACTGAAAATCAACAAAAATTCGTAAAATCAATTGATTTATTGAGATTTTTTATAAGACGATATGGCGAGTAAAAAATCACATACTCACAGCTGCCCCTCTTTGCTTGGAAACAGGAAGAGTTTTCGGGCAAAGACAAAGTGAGCAACAATAAACGACTTTTACTTATTCATATGTTCCATTGTGAAGCGTTTTTGAAAAGTTTGACCGAACCCTGCTTCAAAGGTTGCCTACATATCCTTGGCTATAAAGGAATCAGGTCAGTGTAGTTCTGGAGATTTTGGTAGCTGGGACTACCGAGTAACTGTGGTTTCACGGTGATTGCTGCTGCTGATCTCCTTATTACACCCAAGTACAAAACGAAGGACTAACTAAAACCTATCAGCTGCTAAATTACAAGATTCCTATCTAGGACTTGGTCTTGAGTCTTGATCTTTTGCTGACTCTGACCAGGATCCTGATGCTTGTTAGTCGCAGGTGCTGGTTTTGTCTCATCGTTCCTCGGATCAAAGCAGGATATACTGGACGGATGACTTCAATCTCGTCCTACATAGTCAACATCTTCCCCGTTTGTGCACTTTGAGATATAGGGTATCCACCCCCTGGTGCACCCGGAGTTATTGCAGACTAGGGGGTGGATACCCTATATCTCAAAGAGGGATCAACTAGGGGTTGGGAGCCCTATGTTGCAAACTGAAATCAACTAGGGATTGTGTACCCTATGTTTGAAAAGAAATCAACCAGGGAGTGTATACCCTTGATTGGAAAAGAAAGCATCAACCAGGGAGTGTACACCCTTGATTGGCATCGAGTACGGGAGTGTATACCCTGCGTCGGGAAAAGAAAATCAACCAGGGAGTGTATACCCTTGATTGGAAAATAAAGCATCAACCAGGGTGTGTATACCCTTGATTGGAAAAGAAGACATCAACTAGGGAGTGTATACCCTTGATTGGAAATGAAAACATCAACCAGGGAGTGTATACCCTTGATTGGGAAAAGAAAGCCTCAACCAGGGAGTGTATACCCTTGATTGGCATCGACTAAGGGAGTGTATACTCTGCGTCGGGAAAACAAATCAACCAGGGAGTGTATACCCTTGATTGGAAAATAAAGCATCAACCAGGGAGTGTATACCCTTGATTGAAAAAGAAAACATCAACCAGGGAGTGTATACCCTTTATTGGAAAAGAAAACATCAATCAGGGAGTGTATACCCTTTATTGAAAAAGAAAGCATCAACCAGGGAGTGTATACCCTTGATTGGAAAAGACAACATCAACCAGGGCGTGTATACCCTTGATTGGAAAAGAAAGCATCAACCAGGGAGTGTATACCCTTGATTGGCATCGACTACGGGAGTGTATACCCTGCGTCGGGAAAACAAATCAACCAGGGAGTGTATACCCTTGATTGGAAAAGAAAGCATCAACCACGGAGTGTATACCCTTGATTGGAAAAGAAAACATCAACCAGGGTGTCACAACCCATTTCCAGAGTCGTGATGGCGCCTGTCATGGAACCAGGCAAGCCACCCATTTATCTAACTAAATATAAATTCTCATAAAAATTCCCCTTTTAACAAATTCTGAAATTTATAATAAAATAATAAACCCAGTATTTTGGGAAAACAGTTTATAAAACTCAAAAGAACAAATCCTACCAATCCAGGATCCAGTGTCACACAGTCATGAGCTGCTAATACTAAATAAAATCAAACTAAATGACTAACATAGTCTAAAAATAAATACGACAGGTAGAAAGGAAAGAGAAGACAAGATCATGGTCCCCAACTTCTACCTCGTCAACTCTAATGAAACTGATGTGCTCCCTGGCCCGAGCTGAACTCCTCTGTACCTGGATCTGCACACAAGGTGCAGGGGGTAACGTGAGTACACCAACTCAGTAGTAACGAAACCAAACTACGGGCTGAGAGGTAGTGACGGACTAAACCTCCGACAATTCAAACAACGGTATATAAATTGGACATGACAGTCATATATCAGGAAATAAATACGATGTATCAAGATATGTCTGTAACCCTACGTACTAGCATGAATGCATATGGAATCATGAATTATGTGTACTCATTAATCGAGCTCTCACAATTTGGTCCACTCAGTACTAGAATACGGCCTTCATGCCCAGGGAAGTCCATCCCGGATATTACATAAACACGAGTGACACAATCACCAAGTACTGAGGAAAATGGTTGATCCAGCCCCCACGGAGAAATCCATCTCCGGAACATAATAACCACGGAGAAATCCATCTCCGGAACATAACACCCACGGAGAAATCCATCTCCGGAACATAACAACCACGGAGAAATCCATCTCCGAAATATCTGTGCGCTCACTGGGGGTGTATAGACTCCGGAGGGGCTCCTTTCAGCCCAAGCGCTATATCAAGCCAACGAAGGCATGATTTCAGGATCGCTGCGGTGTGCAGTCCGACCTCATAAC
This sequence comes from Nicotiana paniculata, assembly GCA_005239505.1. Taxonomy (NCBI): domain Eukaryota; kingdom Viridiplantae; phylum Streptophyta; class Magnoliopsida; order Solanales; family Solanaceae; genus Nicotiana; species Nicotiana paniculata. The sequence continues at coordinate 39,172 of MDKI01126968.1, read as the reverse complement.
TGTCTCAAACCAGGCTCTAAGCCTCACTCAGTCAGTACCTTCCAGTCTCACTTAGAATGCTCTAACATATGCAATGCAGCCCAAGCCAATGATAATATAAGTAAACTAGCAACTTACGAGACTGAGGCATGAAACATATACTATAACAGGACTGAGTACATGAAAGCTATAATCACAGATAGAGACAACAACAATCGACCATTCCGGTATAAACACATCGGCGTTAAGCCTTAACATTTATACTTAGCATGATTTCTATTTCGTTTCAGGTAATTTACCACCTTCACAGTACAATATCAATCTGGGATAACTAATAGATAGTGCCATGGGATGAACCAGGCTACAAATATTCGGTAAACGCCCGCATGCCCATCACTTGGCAAGTGCGTCACCTTAATTAACAGCAGTTATCAAATAGTTTGGGGTTTCGAACCCTCAGTTCCATGTTTGGAAGCGTTACTTACCTCAAAATCGGCTAATACACTACTCCGAAATGCCCTTGCCTCTAAATTCGGCCTCCGAGTGCTCCAAATCTACCAAGTTCAGATTTTTATCATCAATATATGCTTAAGGAACAATTACCAATTGAAAATATCAAAATTCACCCAAAAATCCGAAACCGGTCAAAACCCGACCCCCGGGCCCACGTCCTGAAATCCAGAAAATTTTATACCAAAATCCTCTTCGTCCTCTCACGAGTCTGTACATATAAAGAACACTAAATTCGGAGTCCAAATGATCCCTCAATCACCATTTTAAATATTCAACTCCCAAGCCCTAATCACCCAATTTACACTGATTTTTCCCAAATTTTTACCATAATTCCGACCTTTAATCACATGTAAACGAGTTTAGAGTCCAAAGATCATACCTTGGTGAAGAACTATCGAATTCCCTCTTCAAAACCCTTCAAAAAGCTCCAAACCCGTAGAAAATATTGAGAAAATGGCTAAAATTCATGAAGGCACGTTTTTATACCTTCTGTGCAGTGATCTCGCACCTGCGATCACTTACTCGCACCTGCGGCTTCGCAGGTGCGATTCTCCTTCCGCACCTGCGATCTCCTCTAGGGTCTCCCAATTCCGCACCTGCGATACTCCTTCCGCACCTGCGACATCGCAGGTGCGACAAATTCCTCGCACCTGCGGACCACTCCCCACTCAGTCAAATCTCGCACCTGCGGAGCCCGGTCCGCTCGGAACCGCACCTGTGGCTCCCTTTCCACAGGTGCGAAAACACCTGCAACAGCAACCTGCAGATTTACCAAAGTCATTTCAAACTTCCCGTTAACCACCCAAAACCATTCTGAGCCCCTCGGGACCCCAACTAAATTTACCAACACATCATAAATGATTATTCAAACTTAGTTGCACTCTCAAAACACCAAAACTAACATCAAAACACCAAATTTACATCGGATTCAAGCCTAAGAACTTTAAAACTTCTAAAATCCACCAACGATGCCGAAATTATCCAAAAACACCTCCGATTTACCTGAAATTTTGCAGACATATCCAAAATGACATTACGAACATGTTCCAACTGTCGAAATTTCATTCCGACCCGATAGCCTATTTTTCACTGCCGACCGAAAATCGCCAAAAACTACTTTCGCCAATTCAAGCCTAATTCTACACCGGACATCACAAAAATATTCCGAACATACTCCTAAGTCCCAAATCACCTCACGAAGCTATCCGACCCATAAATCCGCATTCCGAGGTCGTTTACCAGTAAGTCAACTCTTAGTTGACTTTTCCCATTATAAGGCTATCTTTAAAGACTAATTTACTGAATTCTCATTTAACCATTCTGATTTCAAGCCTATCAACTCTAACACATCAATAATAGAATAACCAATTTATAACAAGTAGATAAAAGTACTTTAAATGCAGGTTTTTACGTAACGACAGGCCAGGTTGTTACATTCTTCCCCTCTTAAGCAAACGTTCGTCCTCGAACGGGTCTAGAAACATACCTGGAATCTCAAACAAGTGAGGATATTTGCTCTGCATCTCCCGCTCTGTCTCCCAAGTAGACTCCTCCACTGGCTGACCTCTTCAATGGACCTTCATTGAAGCTATATCCTTTGACCTCAACTTTCTGACCTCGCGAGCCAAAATAGCCACTGGCTCTACCTCATAAGACATATCATCCTCTAGCTGAACTGTGCTGAAGTCTAACACATGAGACGGGTCACCAACATATTTTCTGAGCATCGACACATAAAATACCGGATGAACACTCAATAGACTGGGTGGAAAGGCAAGTCTATAATCCACCTCTCCAACCTTATGAAGCACCTCGAAGGGACCAATAAACCGCGAACGTAGCTTTCCTATCTTTCCGAACCTCGTAACACCCTTCATAGGTGATACCTTCAACAGTATCTTATCCTCTTCCATAAAAGAGACATCCCAAACCTTCCGGTCCGCATAACTCTTTTTTCTAGACTGCGCCATGCGAAGTCGCTCCTGAATCAACTTCACCTTCTCCAACGCATCCTGCACCAAATCTGTGCCCAATAACTTAGCCTCCCCAGGCTCGAACCAACCAACCGACGATCTACACCTCCTACCATATAAAGCCTCATACGGGTCCATCTGAATACTGGACTTGTAGTTGTTGTTATATGCAAACTCCGCTAATGGCAGGAACTGATCCCATGAAGCACCAAAATCAATCACACAAGCCCGCAATGTCCTCCAAAATTTGAATAGTCCTTTCCGACTGCCCGTCTGTCTGAGGATGAAATGCAGTGCTCAACTCTACCTCAGTACCCATACCTCTCTGTACGGCCCTCCAAAATTGAGATGTGAACTGAGTACCTCTGTTAGAAATAATAGAAATCGGAACTCCATGTAACCGGATAATTTCCTTAATGTAAATACCAGCTAACCGCTCTGAAGTATAAGAAGTGCTGACAGGTATGAAGTGCGCGGACTTGGTCAATCTATCCACAATGACCCAAATAGCATCAAAACTCTTCGAAGTTCGTGGAAGCCCAACTACAAAGTCCATGGTGATCCGCTCCCACTTCCACTCCGGAATATCTAACCTCTGAAATAGACCACCTGGTCTCTAGTGCTCACACTTGACCTGCTGGCAGTTGAGACACCGTGCTACATACTCAACAATATCTCTATTCATCTGCCTCCACCAATACTGTTGCCTCAGATTCTGGTACATCTTCGCGGCACCCGGATGAATAGAATACCGCGAACTGTGAGCCTCTACTAATATTAACTCCCGTATACCATCCATGTTGGGCACGCAAATACGGATCTGCATCCTCATAACCCTGTCATCATCGATATTCACATCCTGGGCATCACCCCGACGAACTCTATCCTGAAAAACTAACAAGTGGCTGTCATAATACTGTCGCGTCTTAATCTGATCAATTAAAGAAGACCCGGAAGCCATGCTAGCTACCACTCGCGGAGGGTCTGACAAATCCAATCTCACCAACTGTCCCGCTAAATCCTGAACATCAAGTGCTAACGATCGCTCTGCTACTGAAAGGTGAGCCAGGCTCCCCAAACTCTCGGCTCTGCGACTCGAGGCATCAGCCACTACATTGGCCTTTCCCTGGTGATACAGAATAGTTAAATCATAGTCTTTAAGAAGATCTAACCATCTCCTCTGGCGTAAATTCAAGTCCTTCTGCCTTAGCAGATACTGCAAGCTACGAGGATCAATGAAGATCTCACACTGTACCCCATACAAGTAATGCCGCCAAATCATTAAAGCATGAACAATGGCAGCTAACTCAAGATCGTGCACTGGATAATTCTTCTCGTGTACCTTCAACTGTCCGGACGCGTAGGCAATTACCCTACCATCCTGCATCAAAACCGCTCCCATACCAACTCTAGAAGCATCACAATAGACTGTGTAAGAACTCGAACCTGTAGGCAATACCAATACTGGAGCTGTAGTCAATGCTGACTTGAGCTTCTGAAAGCTCTCCTCGCACTCATCAGACCATCTAAATGGAGCACCCTTCTGGGTCAATCTGTTCAATGGTGAAGCAATAAAAGAAAATCCCTCCACAAAGCGACGGTAATAACCCACCAAACCCAAGAAACTCCTAATCTCCGTAGCTGAGGACGGTGTGAGCCAACTTTACATCGCGTCTATCTTCTTCGGGTCCACCTGAATACCCTCACTAGACACTATGTGACCCAAGAAAGCTACTGAACCAAGCCAAAACTCACATTTGGAGAACTTTGCATAAAGCTTCTCCTCCCTCGATCTCTGCAACACAACCCTCAAATGCTGAGCGTGCTCCTCCTGGTTACGAGAGTACACCAGGATATCATCAATGAACACAATAACAAATGAATCAAGGTAAGGCTGAAACACGTTGTTCATAAAATGCATGAATGCGGCTGGGGCGTTGGTCAGCCCAAAAGACATAACCAGAAACTCATAGTGGCCATATTTGGTCCTAAAAGCGGTCTTCGGAATATCAGAATCTCGAATCTTCAGCTGATGGTACCCAGACCTCAAGTCGATCTTGGAGAACACTCTAGCTCCCTGAAGCTGATCGAACAAGTCATCAATACGGGGAAAAGGATACCGGTTCTTCACCGTAACCTTGTTCAGCTGCCTATAGTCAATGCACATACGCATGGATCCATCCTTCTTCTTTATGAACAACACCGGTGCACCCCAAGGCGATACACTAGGACGAATAAACCCCTTATCTAGGAGTTCCTGAAGTTTTTCCTTCAATTCGTTCAACTCTGCTGGGGCCATGCGGTAAGGAGGAATAGAGATAGGCTGGGTCTAGGGCAATAGGTCGATACCAAAATCAATGTCCCTGTCAGGTGGCATGCCTGGCTGGTCTGCTAGGAAAACGTCCGGGAACTCACAGAACACGGGAATAGAGTCAATGGAAGGAGTCACCCTACTCACATCCCTCACAAAGACCAGATAAGACTCACACCCCTTCTCAATCATACGATGAGCCTTCAGAAAAGAAATCACCCGACTAGGCACGTACTCCACTGAACCCCTCCACTCAATCCTTGGCAATCCAGGCATCGCTAAGGTCACGGTCTTGGCGTGACAGTCGAGAACCGCATGGTATGGAGATAGCCAATCAATGACTAAAATCACATTGAAGTCAACCATGCTAAGTAATAATAGATCTGCCCGGGTCTCCCGACCCCTAATAGATATAATACAAGACTGGTACACTAGGTCTACCACAACAGTATCCCCCACCGGAGTCGACACATGAACGACTGAAAACAAGGACTCACGGGGTGTATCCAAGAAATGTGCAAAGTATGAAGAAACATATGAATACGTAGAACCAGGATCAAATAATACTGCAGCATCCCGGTGACATACTGAGATAATACCTGTAATCACTGCATCTGAAGCTATGGCATCTGGTCTGCCCGGAAGTGCATAAAAATGGGCTTGCCCTCCCTGACCGACCTCCCTCTCTGGGGCGGCCTCTGCCTGACTGACCTCCACCCCTGGCTGCTTGAGCGGGTGGTGTAGAAAATGGTGTTGAAGCTAGAGGCTGGTTCCTGTGCTGAAATGAACTACCAGTAAGGCGGGGACAATACCTCTTGATGTGACCCAGATCCCCACACTCGAAACAACCTCTACCAACAGTTGGCGATGGGGACTGAAGGGAACCCCTGAAAACTGGGTAGCTGCTAGAAGAACCATATGCTGAGGAACCCTGAACCGATGGTGGCCTAGATGAGTTGTGGGCTGGAAGTGCACTGAATGAGGAACGGTCTGGATGGGAGCTGCGGGGACTGTGTCCTGATGAAGCACCACTGTAAGCTGGACGGGCTGGCGGAGGAGGCCTGAATGGTCTGCCTCTGCTGTGCCGGGACTGGCCTCCCGAGTGATCACCACTATAATTACCAGAACCTCGAGGCCTCTTGGCCTCCCTCTCAACATGCTCCTGGTTGCGCACTGGCTCAATCTCCCTGTCTATGTCAACTACCTCCTCAAAAGAAGCACCATACCCTCTCCCTGGTCAGAAAAACCCGTAGCTGGTAAGAAAGACCATCAACAAATCTCCGAATCCTCTCCCTATCTGTGGGAACTAGCCAGATGGCATGTCGGGCTAACTCAGAGAACCTCATCTCATACTACGTCATGGTCATGTCTCCCTGACGCAACTGCTCAAACTCTCTGTGCAGCTCCTCTCTACGAGACTGAGGTATATACTTCTCCAGAAAGAGAATGGAGAACTGGTGCCATGTAAGGGGAGCTGCATCAGCGGGTCTACGCCTCTCATAGGCCTCCCACCAAGAAAGTGCAGCTCCTGAAAACTCGAATGTAGTGAATGGAACACCGCTAGCCTCTAATATCCCTGCAGTACGTAATATCCTCTAACACTTGTCCAAGAAAGCCTAGGCATCCTCGCCCTCTGTACCCCTAAAATTCAGTGGCTGGAGTCTGCTAAACCTCTCCAACCTACGCTGCTCGTCGTCAGCTAAGGCTGGCACCACATAATCCTATGCCGGAGCAATCTGCTGCACTAGGGCTGCCCCAGGTGTCTGAAGTCCCTGGGTGACCTGCTCATATGTCCGGGCAGCTAGAGTCTGGGCCTGAGAAGTAGTAGCAGTAGTGGACATAGCGACGGCCTCTGCCAAGCTGGTGCACACCGTCAAAATCTGGGCTAGGGTCTCCTGAAGACCCAGAATCACAATGGGCATTGCTGGTGCCTGAGTCTGCCCCGCTGGGATCTCAGCTGCGGGGACCTGCTCCTGAGTAACGAGAGGGTCCACAGGTGCTGCCCCGACTGTTGTGCGGGTTGCATCCCTCCCTCTGCCATGACCGCGACCACGGCCTCGACCTCGGGCTGGTCCTGCTGGGATCTGGTCACCACTATCATTAGCACGAGTCCTCACCATCCGTGAGAGAATGAAAACAACAAAAGTTTAGTTTCAAAGTTCAATAGAGTCGCACGACAGAATTCAAAGAATGTGAGATTTTTCCTAAAGGTTCTGCAGCCTCTCAAAGATAAGTACAGACGTCTCCGTACCGATCCACAAGACACTACTAAACCTTCTCATGACTGGTGAGACCTATTTAACCTAGCTCTGGTACCAACTTGTCACGACCCATTTCCAGAGTCGTGATGGCGCCTGTCGTGGAACAAGGCAAGCCACCCATTTTATCTAACTAAATACAAATTCTTATAAAAATTCCCCTTTTAACAAATTCTGAAATTTATAATAAAATAATAAACCCAGTATTTTGGGAAAACAGTTTATAAAACTCAAAAGAACAAATCCTACCAATCCAGGATCCAGTGTCACACAGTCATGAGCTGCTAATACTAAATAAAATCAAGAGAAATGACTAACATAGTCTGAAAATAAATAAGACAGGTAGAAAGGAAAGAGAAGACGAGATCACGGTCGCCAGCTGCTACCTCGTCAACTCTGATGAAACTGTCGTGATCCCTGGCCCGAGCTGAACTCCTCTGTACCTGGATCTGCACACAAGGTGCAGGGGGTAACGTGAGTACACCAACTCAGTAGTAACGAAACCAAACTCCTCTCATTTGCTTGCACCATATCCGACACTGTATCCTCCAACTTTAGACATCTTTGCCAATTGATCGGAAGGACTTGAACAGGGTTTTTGGTGAAAAACTTTGTGTTGAATTACAACTTTGGAACCTTTCAGGTGACACATTGCCGAATCTTAACACTTTCCCCAGCTTAAACTCTTAGGGAAATGTGGATTTTTTTTTGGTGTGATTGAACCCCAGGGAGAGGCTGCCTACGTATCCTTTCGGAATCAAGTCGAACGTAGTTCAGGGAACTGTTGTTTTTGTTTCCATTTCTGATTGATTTTTTCTCTTTTTTTTCATCATTTTTTGTTTCTTCTTTGTTTTTCGTTTGAATTTATTTTCTTCTTTTCTTTTTCTCTTTTTTTTTGTTGCTTTTTTTTTTCAATAACACTTTCAGGTTCCAAAGAGGGTAATCAAAGAAGAGTAGCCGGCTCAAAAGGGTTTGCAAAAGGGTTAATGGTGTTTGGTTAGAGAGAATGAAAGCCTTCGTCATCTCAATCAAAGAACATTTGAAAATATATGGAGGATCAAACATAGTACCTTTTGACGGCATCTGCATTGACAGCCGTTTCGGGGTCATTTCCTTCGATGTCCCCCAGGTATAACACTCCTTTTGGTAGCAATTTCCTTATGATGTATGGAACTTTCCAGTTAGGGGCGAATTTTCCTTTCGCTTCTTTGTAGTTTGGGAGGATACGTCTTAAAACGAGTTGCCCTACTTCGAAGTTCCTAGGTCGCACTTTTTTGTTGAAAGCGCGGGCCATTCTCTGTTGGTATAACTGTCCGTGGCACACTGCGACCATTCTTTTCTCATCAATCAGAGTTAATTGCTCTAGTCGGGTCTTGACCCACTCATTGTCCTCAATTTCTGCTTCGACAATAATCCGGAGGGAAGGAATTTCGACTTCTGCGGGTATTATGGCTTCAGTGTCGTAAACCAATAGGTAAGGGGTAGCTCCAACCGATGTACACACGGTCGTGCGATATCCCAACAATGCAAAAGGCAGCTTTTCATTCCATTGCCTGGATGTTTGAATCATTTTCCTGAGAATTTTCTTGATGTTTTTGTTTGCCGCTTCAACGGCGCCATTGGCTTTGGGCCGGTAACGGGTTGAGTTGCGGTGTGTTATCTGTAACTGTTCACATACTTCCCTCATCAAGTTACTGTTTAGATTTGCGGCATTGTCGGTAATGATAGTTTTTAGGATGCCAAAACGACAGATGATATTAGCATGCATGAAATCCACCACCACTTTCTTAGTGACAGCTTTGAATGTGACGGCCTCGACCCATTTCGTGAAATAGTCGATAGCAACTAAAATGAATATGTGCCCGTTTGAGGCCCTTGGCTCGATTGGCCCAATGACATCCATTTCCCAGGCAACAAATAGCCAGGGTGCCGACATAGGATGCAGTTCTGATGGTGGTTCATGGATTAGGTTGCCATGTATTTGACACTTATGGCACTTCCAGACGAAACTGAAACAATCTTTCTCTATGGTCATCCAATAATACCCAGCCCGCAAGATTTTCTTTGCGAGAACGTACCCATTCATGTGGGGACCGCATACTCCTGAATGGACCTCACCCATGATCCTTTCGACTTCTTTGGCGTCTACACATCTTAACAGATTCAGATCGGGAGTCTTTTTATACAGTACTTCCCCACTTAGGAAGAAACTGATGGCGAGCCTTCGGATGGTTATTTTTTGGTCTCTGTTGGCCTACTCGGGATATTCGTCTGTCTTCAAAAATCTTTTAATATCATGATACCATGGTTGGACATCGGGTTCTACTTCGACCGTGTTGCAATAACCATGTCTTTCCTTGATTTGGATCTCCAATGGGTCTATGCGAACATTACCCGGATAGGGCAGCATTGCAGCTAGGGTGGCTAGCGCATCAACTAACTCATTGTGGCACCGATGAATACATCTGAACTCGACTGCTTTGAATTGCTTACTAAGATTCTCCACATGTTGTCTGTAGGGAAGGAGTTTAACATCTTGAGTTTCCCACTCTCCCTGAGCTTGCTTAATGATCAAGTCGGAGTCTCCCATGATCAACTCTTCTACATCCATGTCAATGGCCATGTTCATGCCCATTATACAAGCTTCATATTCAGCAGTATTGTTTGTACAGAAGAAACGGAGGCGGGTCATGGCTGGGTAGTGTTGTCCGTGGGTGAAATCAAGATTGCCCCTATCCCGATACCTTTCGCATTGGCTGCTCCGTCGAAGAACATTTTCCAGGTGTCAGCACCTCCCGAGATTATTTCGACGGAGTTGATTTCTTCATCCGGAAAATAAGTGCTCAAGGGTTGGTATTCATCATCAACCGAATTTTCAGCTAGATGATCGGCCAATGCTTGAGCTTTCATAGCTGTGCGAGTGACATAGACAATATCGAATTCTGTGAGCAAGATTTTCCATTTTGCTAATCTCCCGATGGGCATTGGCTTTTGGAATATGTACTTCAAAGGATCCAGCCTCGTTATGAGGTAGGTGGTATAAGCCAATAAATAATGTCGGAGCTTCTGAGCAACCCAAGTTAAAACGCATCAAGTCCTTTCTAACTGAGAATACTTGGCCTCGTAGCTTGTGAACTTCTTACTTAAGTAATAAATGGCCTGCTCTTTCTTCCCGGTTGCATCGTGTTGCCCGAGAACACCCCCAAAGGAGTTTTCTAGCACCGTTAGGTATAGGAACAAAGGTCTTCCCGGTTCTGGTGGGACTGACACTGGAGGATTTGACATATATTCTTTGATCTTGTCAGAAGCGTCCTGGCACTTGTCTGTCCATTTGATGGTCGTATCTTTTTTCAATAGCTTGAATATAGGCTCTCATGTGGAGGTCAACTGAGCGATGAACCTGCTGATGTAATTCAACCTACCCAACAGACTCATGACTTTCTTCTTGGTTCTTGGGGGTGGGAGATCCCGGATAGATTTTATCTTTGCTGGGTCCAGCTCAATGCCCCGTGGACTGACTATAAATCCCAGTAATTTTCCGGATGGAACTCCGAAAGCACATTTGGCTGGGTTTAATTTCAAATCATATTGGCGCAGGCGTTCGAAGAATTTCCTCAAATGCTGCACATGGTCACTTTGGGTTCTGGACTTAATGATCACATCATCCACGTACACTTCAATCTCCTGATGCATCATGTCGTGGAATATGGCGGTCATGGCTCTCATATAAGTTGCCCCAACGTTCTTTAAACCAAATGGCATGACTCGGTAACAGTATGTTCCCCAGGGTGTAGTGAAGGCTGTCTTTTCTGCATCCTCTTCATCCATCAACACCTGGTGATATCCGACATAGAAATCGACAAAAGATTGTACCTCGTGTTTGGCACAATTGTCAACTAGGATATGTATGTTTGGTAGTGGAAAATTAACTTTGGGACTTGCTTTATTCAGACCTCGGTAGTCGACACATACTCGGACCTTCCCGTCTTTTTTAGGCACCGCAACCACATTGGCCAGCCAGGTGGTGTATTGGACCACTCGGATTACTCCAGCCTTTAGTTTTTTAGTGACCTCTTCTTTGATCTTGTCACTCATGTCCATTTTAAATTTCCTCTGCTTTTGTTGGACAGGTGGATGACCGGGGTAGGTTGGTAATTTGTGTACTACCAAATCCATACTTAGTCTGGGCATGTCGTCGTAGGAAAAAGAAAACACATCTTTGAATTCAAATAGGAGTTTAATCAAGGCGTCCCTAGTCTTTTCATCTGTGTGGACGCTTATCATGGTCTCTCGAATATCCTCTTCATTGCCCAAGTTAACGGGTTCTGTTTCGTTTAAGTTTGGGTTAGGCTTATTCTCGAACTGTTCCAATTCTCGATTTATTTCCTTAAAAGCCTCTTCTTCGTCATATTCCAGTTCTTGATTCATTATTTCGAGGTTAGACGGCGTATTAAGATCAGAGCATGAAGTCCGCAAGCATGTCATGTTTTTTAGAGCCGCATTATTAGGACTGAAAAAATAAGAAAAGTAAAAAGAAATTAGAAGGAAGAATAGACGATGAAATTTTGATTTCATTTCATTAAATTTGAACATAAGAGGGTTTGCATCGGAATTTAAAGGCAAGAATTTAAAAACACTTGAGTTACACCCTGAAATAACTCGTAGTGCAGAAAAGATGGCAAAAGCTGGACTACCGGGACTCCCGCCTGACGGGAAATGGAGTAGCCTTCCAGTTTTGCAACTTGGCGTCAGGCCCCATAAACTGTACTTCGGCAGTGCTGGAGCCTTCTCCTGGTTGGACCATATGGGACTCATACAACATCTATCTCATGGCTCCGCATATTTCTTCAATTTCTTCGGCCGTGAAAGCCTTTTCCTCTTCCTCCACGTATTTTGGCTTGACAAATGATGCGGTGATGTGTGGGATCAGCTGAGGCAATACCCAACCATTTTTCTTAAGTTGGTCGGCCCATCGTTCATCGTCAGGAGTACCTTGAAACCCTATGCCAAAGAACTTCTTATTGGCATGGAAAGTGATGGGCTCTTTAATGCCTTGTAAGGACAACCCGAGCCCTTTTCCAGGTGTATACCAATGTTTAATCATGTCGTTGGCAACCATAATTGATGTGTTTGATAGGAAGGGTTGAGGTCACGGAGTTCCTTCTTCATGCTGGTCCGCAACCACAATCTCGAAAGCCTGGTAGACTATGTGCTCGCTGCCCTCTCTTGCTTCCAAGAATGGGGCTGATGGGTCCTTGTAAATAGATTGCTCGTCTTCCCCATGGACTACAATTTCTTGGTTTTCATATTTGAACTTAACCATCTGGTGGAGAGTAGATGGCACTGCCCCTGCTGCATGGATCTAAGGCCTTCCCAGGAGGTAATTGTATGAAGTATCCATATCCATGACCTGGAATGTCACTTCAAAATCTACAGGGCCGATTGTCAAGACCAAATCAATCTCCCGGATCGTGTCTCTATTGATACCATCGAGTGCACGGACGCACACATTGTTGGGCCTGATTCTCTCAGTCCCGATCTCCATTCTTTGTAGGGTCGATAGAGGGCAAATATCAACCCCAGATCCACCATCCATCATAACCCTTTTCACATAGTAACCTTCACATTTAACAGTTAGGTGGAGAGCTTTGTTGTGGGTATCCCCTTCCGGGGGCAAGTCACTCTTGCTAAATTATATCCGGTTGACTTCAAAAAATTGCTCTGCTATTCTTTCCATTTGCTCAACCGTGGTCTCGACCGGAACATATGCTTCGTTAAGTGTTTTGATCAGGATTTTCTGATGCTCGTTTGAATTCATCAGCAAGGATAGAAGTGAGACCTGAGTGGGGGACTTTCTGAGCTGCTCAATTATGGCGTATTCAGTGGTTTTCATATTTTTGAGGAATTTTTCTGCCTCTCCGGCACTGATCGGCTTTTTAGGCGGAAAGCGTTTCTGCTTGATTTTGTTCAGTTCTTCCAGGTTGAGGTATTTCTCTGATAAGTTTATATCACCTGTTTCCCCAGTAATTTCTTTTCCTTTGTACGTCACCACTGTTTTCTTGTAATTCCAGGGGACGGCAGTAGTATTCTCCATGGGAGTCTGTGACGCGCGGCTAATAACCACGGGCTCATTCAGCCTTGGTGAAATTATTTGCCCCCCGCGCCACATACGTCCCCTTTTGCATGTACATTTTTGGGCCGTTCATCATTGCCTTGTTAAATTGTAGCCTCCTGGGAGGGATCAACACACTTTGTTCCTTCCTGGGTGCCTTGGGGACGTAAAGAACAGCGTCTTCAGAGGGTCCCCTATTTGTCTCGGCCTCAGCCTTCTCGGGGACCTGGGGGACGGGGTTACTCTTCTTCATTTCTTTGACTGGTTTGTGTGTAGCCTTGGGCTTTGTTTCCACATCAGCGATGGCAATGGTGGCCTTTAGAGCTGGATCAAAATCCTGATCCTCGCAAATCATGCCGATGACGAGCCCATGATTGTGAGTGGGTAATGGATTGTTCGTCACATTGGGAGCTTCTTCGTCCCTTAACACCACTTTATTTTGTTCTGTGAGGCTTTCCACGTCTCTTTTGAGGGTCCAACACTCCTCCGTGTCATGCCCCTGCTCCAGAATGGTAGGCACAACTGGTTCCCAGTTTGTATCATGTTGATGCTGGGTTTTACCTGGTCGGAGGTACGGGTTGTAGAAGCCTCATCTGGACTAATTTTGGGAAGAGGCTTGAATACGGCTCCCCGATAGGAGTGAAGTTGGGTTTCCTTGGTGGTTCACGAGGGTAGGTGTTGTACGGGTAGTTTTGGGGAGGGCGTGGATTATATGGAGCTGGGGGAGGATGGTTGTTTCTCGGAGGGGAGCTCTATTCTGATTGTATTGTTGCTGTGGCTTGGGATGTGGCTGAGCTTTCATTACCGTATAGGGAAAAAGGGGCGTAGCATAAGCTGCGTCTTGGTGAGGACAGTAATGTTGGGAAGCTTTAGGAGATGAATGTGGGTATTGTTGAGGCTTCCTGACATCGGAAACCGTCATGGACCCTTCTTTTTTTTTCTTCCTGTTGGCTGCACTTCTGGATCCTCTTTGGATGGCTTGAGAGGTTGCTCTTATGGTAGATTGGCTTAGGATACAACCAATTTTTAGACCATTTTCCACCATTTCTCCAATTTTGATTGCTTTCGCAAATGGTTTGCCCATGGAGGACATCATGTTTTGGAAGTAGTCAGCTTCCTGTGCTTGCAGAAAAACACTGACCATTTCAACCTCATCCATCAGAGGTTTGACCCTGGAGGCCTGCTCGCGCCATTTGACGGCGTACTCTCTGAAACTCTCTAGGGGTTTCTTTTTGAGATTGGATAGTGAGTTCCTATCGGGAGCGATGTCCACATTGTATTGGAATTGCCGGACAAAGTCTCGTGCCAGGTCATCCCATATGTGCCAGGGGGATATATCCTAGTCCATGTACCATTCTCATGCAATTCCCGTCAAGCTTTCTCCAAAATATGCCATGAGAAGTTCCTCTTTCCCACCTGCTCCCCGGAGCTGGTTACAGTACCTTTTCAGATGAGCTATGGGGTCCCCATGTCTGTCATATTTTTCGAACTTAGGGGTTTTAAACCCAAGAGGCAAGTGGACGTGCGGGAACATGCACAAATCTGCATAGGAGACGCTTTTCTGCCCGCTCAACCCCTGTATATTCTTGAGGCGCTGTTCCATACTCTTCATTTTCTGAGTTATTTCTTCGTGCTCGAGGCTTTTATTATCTTTTCCCAAAGTGACCTCAAGTTGAGGTTGTTGAGGATATGCACTAGAAGTAATATGTGTGGTATCCAGATGGACGGACGGTGTTTGGAATGTGAATGCTGACGGCTCGAAACTTGGTCCAGAGATAGTCGGCGGAGCCGTGGCAGAGATTGGTGGTGCGGTGAAGATATTGGAAGACACACCGGAAAACAGGGCCCGGGGGCGAACCTAAGAAGGCATTCCGGCACAGTGAGCCAACATAGTTGGATATCCAAACGGCGTGGCTGGGTAGCTTATGGGGATGTTGGATGTCCCGCCTGCCCTGGGAATTATCTCTCGGAAACCCAGGATGGTACTGGGTGGTTCCCTACCATTGGACCATGTGTCCCACATTTCCAGCATGCGGCAACGCAGAGTCTTGTTCTCTTCAGCTGCTGCTGACTCAGACGTTGGGATGGCTGGATTTAGGTCTTCCACGGAAGAGTTGACGATTGGCGAGTGACTTTCAGACGTCATTTCTATGCTCCCTTTTGATCTAGTGAAGTAAGGATGGGAAGCCAGGTTACCGCAAAACCGACCCACCTAAAAATACCTTTTAGATTGAACTAACAAAATGTTAGGTTGAAACATTTGTCACATAGGCAATCGCACGTTTGGGGTATGCAATGCACCTGAGCAATTTAAATGCTTTTCTATATGTTTTTGCAACAGTTGTGTACTTCATCCCGGCTTTATTTCTGGGTTTTGGACCTTTCTTTCCTTTGTTATTATTTCCGCTCTTTTATTCCTCGCTTGGTTTCCTTTCTTATGGTTATTATCGAATCCTATGTGGATAGCCTACGTATCATGGCGCTGCGTGAATCAGATCATCACGTAGTTCATGCGACAAAACCAAAGGACAGAAATACATATTTTTTTCCTAAAAGCTTCATTCTAAAATTTTCATTCATTAAATAAAACACTTCTGATTACAGAAAACTTGTAGCCCACTTTTGGAATTTCAAAGTTTGCAAAACAGACTCGACACATATTTTCTAAAAATATAAAAACTGTTGTGGACTCAGACATGATCACAACTAGAAAAATGAAATACAGACTCGAAAAACATCAAAAATACATCAGTGCTTCCGTTGCTCCAGAGGCCGGTGGGTCATCATTCGACCTTGCCACGGGCCTGCGTGCTATTTCTTGCTGGAGGCGGTAAAGGTCGTCCATTATCTTGTGGACGAAGATCATAAACGCTGAGAAGAGGGTGGTCCGAGTCATATCTACGCATTCCTGGTATTTGGTGACGATGTAGTCATCTATCTCTTGGACCCTTCGCCGGATGACACCTTTTTCTTGAAGTAGGCGCACGATTTGCTGGGATCTCTCCTCTAAAGTCTGAGCGTCTTTGTGACTCTGCTCTTGCCATTGTTGCAACTCTTTTTCCAATTGAGCCATCATGGCATAGCATTGTTCCCTCTCTGTCTTAAATCTTTTTGCCTGTTATGCCATTTCGTTCTCGAGGACGACCAGTTTTTCCTTCAAGCCTATGACTTCCTGGTCATATTTTCTTTTTAGTCTCTGGACAAAATTTGTTCTTTCCTCTGCACTTATGGTTAATCTTGCCCGAACTCCGGCAAGTTCTTCTTCAGCTTTGTCTAGATCGTTCCCATAGCTGCACACTGGGGTCTCTTTGCGGGCAGTTCTTCTTCAGCTTTGTTTAGATCGGTGAATTGTTGCACGTGGGGTCTCTTTGCGGGACGTTCTTGCTCTCGATGCTCCCTGCCTCTTATGCCATACCAAGAAGTGTAGGCGGGCTCCACTTCCCATTTAGATAAATCTCTTACCCGAGTTTGGGGTTCTAAAAACCTGCACTCATTCCAGATTTGACGGACCCTGCCTTCAGGAAATGCAGCTCTCGGGCATAATTCAATGGCTTGTTGGCTTAAATCCTCGTTATGGGGAACACCCTGTTGTCTCCCCAATTGGCGTAAGACCCGGTATGGGGCATATGGCTGAATGCTTCGCAGGCCCATTAACAGGAGATAGCAAACCTCAGCAGACATGTTGATAACCTCGCTGACAGGGAGCCACCCGAACGTCCACTCGATTTGGGAGGCAGTCAGTGAACTTAAGTATGAGCTCCAGGCTTCCGTGCCCTCAGGAAATTTGTGGCTCTTTACCCGATTACCATGTTCCTCGATGAAATTCAAACCGGTTAAGTCGTAGTTCATGTAGCCTGGGCGGTGATAGAGGTGCTCAATCAGCCAGATTTGCAGAAGCAGGTTGCACCCCTCAAAGAACATTCCTCCAGATTGGCAAA
This sequence comes from Nicotiana paniculata, assembly GCA_005239505.1. Taxonomy (NCBI): domain Eukaryota; kingdom Viridiplantae; phylum Streptophyta; class Magnoliopsida; order Solanales; family Solanaceae; genus Nicotiana; species Nicotiana paniculata. The sequence continues at coordinate 22,088 of MDKI01126968.1, read as the reverse complement.
TTGTTAGAGCGCGATAAATCTCGGCTAAGACCATTGGTATAAGTGTTCCATTGCACTTTTTCATCATGAGCCCGATATCTATGCATCCGTCACTTCTGGGGCAAATCAAGGTACCCAAGAATGCTACCACAAAAGCTAGCCCCCGGCGGGCTTCCCATTTAGCCTGATATCTGTGAGTTAGACCAGTGTTGTTAGCCTCATAACCTCGGGGATCTCCATAATGTTTGTAAAGAAAGTAGAAAGTGCAGAAACCTTCAGACAAGTCTTGGACGTCCCGACTAATGCTCAATAGATCCAAGAACTTATGTGGAGTCACCGCTCTGGGTGCCACTAGGTACCGGCTTCTAAGATTGTCATTGAGACCAGCATACCCTGCTATTTCCTCTAGCGTGGGCGTCAATTCAAAGTCTGAAAATTGGAACACGTTGTGGGCGGGATCCCAAAACGGTATTAGAGCCTCGACGATGTCCAACCTCGGCTTGATTTTTAAAATGCCAGTAAGTCCCCCTAAAGCTTTCATAACAGACTTTCTACTAGCTTCCCCCAAGTCGTTCCACCACATATGGAGTCCTAAAGGGATTTTATCGACTGCCCTAAAGGGAATGTTTTCAACTGTATTCATCCTGCACATTCGTTTTTTGATTAACACCACAAAAATTCTGAAAAGTGTTATTTTTGGAAAGGGTTTTGTAATAAAGAAAAATGGGCCATCTTTGCGAATAAGGCCCTTCAATACTTTGGGTAGGAAGTTTTTAAGGCTGTGTTTGCAAATTGGGTCAAAATTTAAAGACAAACCACAGGCGGCCACTTTGCAAAAAACGGCCTTCCGGTTCCCCACTTGGGCAATCAGGCTATAATGGCATTGCCTAATTTTATTTAGGGTTATATCCTTAAATTTTGAAAAATAGAGTTGGACCCGATGAGGGTTGCCTACGTATCCCACACCGGTGAGAATCAAACAATGCGTAGTTCGGAAAAATCTTGACTAATTAAAAATATATATCTACTCATTTGGTTTTGGAATATTATTTTCAGAAATTGTGGCAGAGTTTCGGGATAAATACGAGGATTTTTAAAACAAGGTGAATTTTCTATTCTACCTCACTCCTGGTTTTTCTGTTCGTTTTTTTTTACTTTTTATTTTAGCCGGTCAATACACAAACTGAAACAAATAAATGCATACGTAGCAGGTAAGATGCATCAGCGTAGTCTTTTATTTTTGGGTACACCTGTCCTAGACAGACCCAACCCCTGTGTTGAGTCCCCTAAGTCAAATGCACGTGATGCAAATAATCGTTCCTACTAGGGATCCGGCATAAGGTTTTGTTATTCTAAGTTTGAATCCTGGGGTTTTGTTCTAGACAAGGCTTACGAGCGGACAGCTCGAGCCGAGGGGACAGCGTACCGGGAATACAGAAGCTTCACCGGCTTTGCAACTTGTCCGTACCTCATTTTAAAATTTGGATATGACTCTAATAAAAAAGAAGTCGCACGAAGTGCACACTTCCCAGATGATTTAGAAGACTCAGAGAGAAGAGGGTTTTGTCACAATTTATATACAGTTCACATAATATCAAAGCGATAAAGAGCGACATTTAGCAGATTAGTCCCAAACACGTAAAAGAAAATCAGACAATCATGAAAGCCAAATATAACAGCTATTCTAAGCTCGAATTCTTGAACCCTGAACCAGGGATTCTGGGTTCGCATCTCCCCAGTAGAGTCGCCAGAGCTGTCACACCTCCTTTTTCACCCCCGCCCGAGATTAATGAAAGGGTAATAAGGGAGTTGTTCCACTTTAAGTGACATTCTTCGGATTTGGGATTTATTTGTTAATTTCAGAGTCGCCACCCGGATTTTTGACGATGCTCCGGGACACCGTTTTATTTTCAAATCCCAAACCGAGGAAATTTTGACTCTATTTTAAATTGTCTGCGTACCAGAAATCCGAGTAAGGAATTCTGTTAACCCGGGAGAAGGTGTTAGGCATTCCCGAGTTCCGTGGTTCTAGCACGGTAGCGTAACTATTAATATTTGGCTCAAATTATCTGATTATTTACGTGTTTTAAACCTATTAATCTTTTATCCTTTTTTAACCTTTTAGCTGCTTATAATATTTATGGATTTATCTTGGAATAAGTCACGATGGCATGCACTTATTTGTTTTTTGGACACATTATAACTACGTAACATGAAATGCACCCGCAATTACAACGTGTGATTTTTATTATAGTTTGAATTTGAAGACGGGGACATGAGTTGTCACACCCGAGTGTAGATTACGTGGTCAAGACTATGGACATGACGATTTTATAGTGCCTATTTGAGGCAATGTTTAAGTTTTCCATTTTTTTGAAAGAGCGTTTTAGTTTTGAGATCGATTAGGACGTTTATGAATTTATCTTGGACAAGTTACGATGGCGTACACTTGTTGTGTTTTAGCACATTATTGGTTATTTAGAGTTAAGAGTCGGGGGCATGAGTTGCCACTCCCGAGTGTAATTTATTGTAGTTTTGGAATAATATTCGATTCTTTATCAAATTTCGATCTAAAGGGCATGATTCTATCTATAAGGTATGTGAAGATTGTATAAAATTAACTAAAGGACAATATTTATAGGCTATGACCATATTTTAGCCCAATTCACCATTTAACTCTTTGGCCAATCCTAATTGTGACTAATTTTGCTATAAGGGACTACTAGTTTAGGAAAACCAAATAAGTCTTATTGATTTTTACCTTTCGGTTTGATGAAATAAAAAGAAACATGATAATCAAAATACATGTTTATTCATACATACACTTATGAGCACAGCACAACAGATTTTCCGTTTTTTTATTTTTTTTTATTTTTTAGGTAGCCTAAACATAAATCCAAAATATTCATTAATTCTGAAATGGGTTGGCAAGGTAAAATCATGCTACTTTCAGAAATTTTGCGATTTCTAACAAAGGATTGAACCACAGGCAGTCTTATTAATTTTGAGACAGTGACTCTTATCAATTTTAAAAAAAACTGGTCTCATGTTTCTAAAGACTTAAAATTCACACATGTACACATTGATTTTCGCAGATTTACAAGACCCAAGATAAACTGAAAGTAATCTACTGATTCTATCCATGTTGAAACTGTACTGAATTTGAAATAAACATTTTTTCTAATAAAAATCCAAACGTGGTGTTTTTACATACGTTCTTAATATCGTTTGCAGAACAGAAAAAAAAATGTAAACTCGAAATTTTGAAATTAAGCGTACAGTCCGGTCTTAAATTACATTACAATGAAAAGCTCAAGAAATACAGGGAGGGGGTTATAACTTGACAACTACTATACACTTTCCAGAATGAAAGAAGCTAAAAATAAAATTCTAACTAATTTGCTGACTCGAAACTCCCTTGAAGCCTTACATTTGAGCCTTCTCTTTGAAATCTGTAAACACCCTAATTGATTGAGTGTTATGCAACTACCAGGACCAAACTGACCATGGAAAGGTCAATTTTAATTCTGATAATGCTTGTGTTCAAACCATATTACCTGGTAGAATTATTTACGCACTTTCTCCGGGGTGAATGTGATCATAGGAGGATCAACTCACCTCTGGACTTGTCTTTTTTATACTTGGGACCTTTAGTCCATATTAATTCCTTAAATTGATTATGTAGGCGTTTCAAGAGGATAAATTTGATCAGCATAAAGGATTCCAGATTTTCTCCTCTAGTGAGTCTTTGATTGTCCATTTTTACATCCTTTGAAAGGACAGTTCCAGCATGTTAATTACTTCTTATGCACTGTTATGAGACGAATTTGACTATCAAAGAGTCAAATTCACCTACCTTAGTGCTAACATTAACATAATTCTAAACTATATACTACTTTAATTATCTAGGCATTTTTAGGGGATGAATTTGACCATTCAAGGGTTCAAATTCCTCACCCTAGTGCCCTTCTTAACTACATCCTTTATACTCCTTTGAGGGGTAAACTTCAGCCAACTAGTGTTTATGCACTACTATGGGGTGAATTTGACTATCAACCAGTCAAACTCATCTACCCTAGTACTAATACTAACCTATCTAGAGACTTGATTGTTGAATCTCTTTATTGACCAAAGAGACTCAATTGAAAGCATATTTTGTGCACTCTTAGGGAAAAGAATCTGACCATAGAAAAAGCCAGATTCAACCATCCTAGTGCAGCTTGTTCTATTATTTGGAACTATGAATATTGACTACACGGTCATTAAACAACATGCACCAACCAAAAGGTTCCAATATCAAAACAACATTTTGTCACACTCACCGATTCATTATCATAGTAACAAACATCTATAAGACCATATTCATGTACAGTAAAAGAAACAACCTTATTTATCAAGAATAACTAGCTTAAGCAATGAGTAAAAGAAGAGAGTTCCAATCCAACATTTCACTGAGAGCAAAAAAGGTTAATACATACCTTTTAAGAGTGAAACAGTAGAAAATTGAACCAAATAAAGGTCAGATGCTAAAAAACTGGAGATCAACACAGCAACTAACAGGAAACAAGACCAGCAGTAGAGAAGCCCAGAAAATGAGAGCTTGGAAAACCAGAAATTGAAGCAAGACCAGCAAGAAAAACAGATTTCAACCGGATAAACTTTAAAACCCAGAAAAGAAACCAGTCAGCTACTACCCAAGTTCAAGAATACCAAGACTGAAGAAAACTAGATTTTTCAGATATTTCTATACCTATCGAGTGTTCTTTCAGTATAGGATTTCTACTGTGTGTGTATATGAAATTTCTGTATCCAGATTTTCAGCAGGGCCCCAGGTTCAAAAAAGTGTCCAGAATATGTGAAAGGAAAGTCTATTTATAGGGAGCTCAAGGATGGGATATGCTTTTGGCATATTCCTTATCCAAAAGGCTGAAAAATAGTACTAATAGTACATAGGGAATATGTCAACCTTATCTTTGGGACAGCTGCCCTTATTCTAGAACATTCTTACTTATTAAAAGACCCCTTTATCTTTAAAATCTGATTTGCTAGACTGTGTTACCTAATGTACCCCTTGGAGTCCCTGAACTTACCATTAGGTAACCAGGGTAACTTACTTGGGTTATTATTAACTCTATTAATTATCCTTAACCAGGTTTCTTAGTTAAACTAGGACTGATAAATTTTATTAGCCTAATCTGACTTAATTGGAACTAATTAACTCGATTACTTAAACTTAGGTTAGTCAATTCAAATCCGTGAACTTAGATTAATGATTTGTTTCAGTTAATTGTTTAAGATCTAGTTGACTAGATATCTAAGCAGGGACAATTTAGGAAATTCCATCTCATTTACCTCAACTAATCACGCAATTAGGCATATAATCAATCAAATAACGAACCTTATTAGCAATTAACTAACGACAATCAATAAAAAGAAACTCAAGACCAGAAACCTTTACTTTGACATTTCAAATTATGAACAGACATATGACTTAAGCAAATAAAACTCCTAACCATATGACTATCAGTATTCTGGACAACTATCAATGAACTAGGAAAACACATAGAGAGGGATCATGGACAAAATTACAAGGAATTCATATTATTAAGCTTTTTAGAACGACTAAGGCATGCTGTTAAATTGATATTTAACAGAAACAAAAGTAAATCACACAAAACGAACTAGAACAGTAATCTTAAACCAACACACAAGATTCTGTCTCATGAGGAGAAAACTATGAGAATAGGAAAAGAGTAATAAACACAGGGATACATGAAATGGTTTTTGTTCAAACTTATTTAAGACCTAATTTGCATTATTCCAATCATCTAAGCGGGTTCGGCTAATCCAAGCACATACCAACAGAAACAGCTAATAACATGAACAAATGAAAGGCAAAGAATCTAATCTTAATAGTAGTAAACAGTTAGGGGCAGCAATAGAAGAAGAAATCAGAAAGAAAGAAAGAAGAAGAAAGAACTTAAACTGAAATAACCTAAAAGAAGTGATTAACATGCAATTTTGGTTTTAACAGCACGTAAAAATAGTAATGAAAGAGGAAGAATACCCGTTGGAGGGTTTTGGACAAACTACGGAGACTAGCCGGAGTTTGGCCGGACTACGACAATCTCCAAAAGTGACCCTTACTCACATGAATCGACGATTCTCGTCGAGAACCATCGACTCATGTAAGTTTGAGTCATAGAGTCGCTTGGGATCATTTTCAGCATGTTCTAGGGTTTTGACCGTTTCCTAGATCTGGAATTACTCTTAACTGGATGGCTATTTGGGGATATTGACAGTTGGAGGTGATTGAGGGAAGGGTGAGGATCATCTGGTGCGAATTTGGGGTTGATTGGAGAAGTTCCGCCGCCGGAGGCAATTTCCGGCCGGCGGAACTAGGGCAGTACATGGCAGAGACCGGCTGGTCTCTAGAGAGAGGTGAGAGACGGTGGGGAGCGGGTGTAGGACTTCAAAGTGAACTGGGGTAGGAGGGGTTCTTGGAATAGTTATATACTGGGAAATTAGGGAGTTCCCAGCCATTAAATCAAAAGAGATCAACGACTGGGATTTGTTATAATCCAAACGGGGTCGTTTTGGGTAGTGTAGGGGCAGGCCGGGTGGGTTATGGGATTTGGGCTGGGTAGTTTGAGTGTATAGAAATAGGGATTGGGCCTGGGTATTTCTTGGCCCAGGTCCGATTTTAGCTCTTTTTAATTAATTAAACTAGTTAATCTAATTAAGTTCAAATCTAATTTAATTCAAAAATGTAGTAATTAATTTTAAACCTTATTTTACATCTATTTACAGATTAATCAAGAATAAAATGACTAATTTTATATTCCTAATAAAATCTATGTCTTATCGAATAAAATGATTAATTTTTAGTAATTAGTTATTAAAACTATGTTACGTTAAATAACCATCATTCGTCTATTATATAGTTAATTATAATTTTATAATTCCTTGATAATAGTGATTCAGTTTTTTTAATAATTTTAAAAGATGAATTATGCAAAAAATACTAATCTTGCACGATTTAATCACTGAAAATCAACAAAAAATCGTAAAATCAATTGATTTATTGAGATTTTTTATAGGACGATATGACGAGTAAAAAATCACATGCTCACAGGGTGCAACGATGATTGGTGCCGTGACTAACCGCTTGTTAAGCTCCTCAAATGCTACCCTGCAATCATTAGAAAACATAAAGGGGTTATCTTTTTCAAGCAACTTACAGAGGGGGTTGGCGATCTGGGAGAAATCTTTGATGAATCACCGGTAGAACCCGACGTGCCCAAGGAAGCTACGTACAGCTCTGACTAATGTGGGAGGTGGAAGCTTTTCAATCACATCTACTTTAGCTTTGTCCACCTCAATTCCCTTACTTGACACTAAGTGCCCCAAGATGATCCCTTCTTGTACCATGAAATGGCACTTCTCCCAATTAAGTACAAGATTCGTCTCGATGCACCTCTTTAGGACACGAGTTAAATTTGCTAGGCACTCCTCGAATGAATTTCCCACTACTGAGAAATCATCCATGAATACCTCCATAATATCTTCTACCATGTCTGTGAATATGGCCATCGCACCGTTGGAATGTCGCAGGTGCATTGCAGAGGCCAAATGGCATCCTCCTGAAGGCAAACACCCCGTAGGGGCATGTGAAGGAGGTCTTTTCCCTGTCTTCTGGGGCAATTGAAATCTGGTTGTATCCTGAGTATCCATCCAGGAAACAGAAGTGAGACCTCCCTGAAAGCCTGTCGAGCATCTGATCAATGAAGGGAAGTGGTCTTTTCAGGTGGCGAGATTCAACTTTCTGTAATCCATGCATATTCTCCAGCCCGTGACGGTTCTTGTAGATATCAACTCATTTTTATCATTCTCGACAACCGTCATGCCACCCTTTTTTGGAATACATTGCACTGGGCTAACCCAATTACTGTCAGAGATGGGGAAAATGATTCCCGCATCTATCCACTTGATTATTTCCTTCTTCACCACCTCCTTCATATTTGGGTTCAAGCGCCTTTGATGTTCCCTGGAAGGTCTGTGTCCCTCTTCCAAGAGAATCTTGTGCATGCAATATGCCGGGCTGATCCCTTTGATATCTGCCATGGTCCATCCAATGGAAATCTTGCACTCTGAAAGTACCTGTAACAACTGATTTGCCTGCACATCTAGCAAACTAGATGAGATAATAACATGTAGCGTAGTATTGGGGCCTAGAAATGCGTACCTGAGATGGGCTGGCAATGGTTTCAACTCTAGTTTGGGAGGTTCTTCCACAGAGGGTTTTGTTGGTGCGCTCTCTCTTTTCTCTAAGTGCAATGGTTCATACTCAAGAGCCCTTGGCCATACTCCCTTACCTTCAAGTGTTAACACCCACTCTGCCAATTCCTCTTCATTTACCGCATCTAAGTTCATTAAGCATGCAACGAGGGGGTCCTTAGTGGTTAAGGCTGCATCATGTTCCTCAACTATCACATCCACAACATCAATTAAAGAGCAGTTGGCAAACTCACTCGGTCGCCTCATGGATTTCTGCACGTTGAATGTGATTTCTTCATCATTAAGCCTCATCTTGAGCTCCCCGGTCTCACAATCAATGAGATCTCTGCCTGTGGCAAAAAATAGCCTGCCCAAGATTATGGGAATTTCTTCATCCACTTGACATTCTAGTATCACAAAGTCAGCATGGAATACAAACTTCCCCATTTGCACTAGAACATCATCCAAAATACTCGACGATCTCTTTACCGTCCTATCAGCAAGCTGCAGCAACATGGAAGTTGGTCTGGCTCTACCAATACCCAGTCTCTTATAAATAGCCAAGGGCATTAGATTAATGCTAGACCCCAAATCACACAGTGCTTTGGCAAAAGCCAAATTGCCAATGGTGCAGGGAATTGTAAAACTCCCTGGATCAGACAACTTCTCTGCTATTGGTTGTGTTACCACAACACTACAAGTCTGAGTCAAAGTCACAGTCGCTAAGTCTTGGAAATCAAACTTTCTGGACATCAAATCCTTCATCATCTTCGCATACCCAGGCATCTCTTTCAGAGCATCAATTACAGGAATGTTTACCTGTATCTGCTTCAGCATATCCAAGAACTTTTTGTACTGTTCATCTTTTTGGTATTTGGCCAGCCTTTGAGGGAAATTGGGCTGGTGGTCTCTTCTTCCCAGTGATTTGGGATTTTTATTTCTCAACTGCCACTTCAACTACTGGCTCTGGGGATATTTCCACTTCCTTTTCAGCCTCACTCGGCCCACTAAGTTCTCCTTCAGCAGTTTGTACTGTTACCTTGGTCATGTTTGTGGAATCATCAAGTTCGATTGGCACTGGTACTAGTGTCTCTGCTTGCCTGCTTTCACGAGCCAATTCCTGTTCCAATTCCAAGTCCCGGCCATTGCGAAGACTCACTGCCATCATCTGCTTCGGGCCATGGTCCTTAGGGTTCACCTGAGTATCTGCAGATAAAGTCCCAAGAGGACGATTGTTCACTACCATAGATATTTGGCCCAACTGCACTTCAATATTTTTAATAGCTGCATCATGTACATATACTCTCTCACTCATTTTGTCCGTTGACCCAATCACCTGTTGCATCATCGATTCAAGCCTAGAAAACTTATCTTCTTGCCTTCCCCCCTGTTGTTGCTGAGGAGGGTGGTATGCTTGTTGCTGATTCTGATGGTTATAACCTTGTGGCCTCTGATATGGTGCTACATTACCTTGCTGTCTCATGGCACCCATGTTTCCATTATTATGTTGCTGGTGAGGTGGTCTATACGGTTGAACTTACTGACCCCAGTTCTGCCCCCTTGTCTCTGGCCTCCATAATTTGACACATAATTCATGTTTTCTGGATAAGGAAGGTGATCACACTCTGCATTCCACTGATTACCAAATGGTTGACTAAAGCAAGATGTGCATAAGACCCCATTGGTTGTATCCACGATATGTACCTGCTGCTTTTGCCCTGATTCCTTCACCTTCTTAGTTATTATGCTCATCTCTGTTATCAAGGTGGCCACGTTCTCCGCAATAGTATTGGATGGATCAAAGGGCACTGAGTGAACTACAGGAGTAATGGGCGCATTCCTGGTTGTCCATCTTGAATTCTGCGCCATTTTATCAAGCATGATCTGACTTTCTCTCCATGTTTTGCTCAAGAATGCTCCACCAGGTGAAGCATCAACATTTGCCTTTACAGTATCAGCCAGACCCATATAAAAACCCTGCCCCAACATATGCTCGGGAATACCATGATGTGGACAGATAACCAACATTCCCTTGAATCGTTCCCATGTCTCCTGCAATGTTTCAACTGGCTTCTGTCTGACGCTCAAGATTTCATCAATTTGTTGAGCTGTCTTGTTGGGTGGATGAAATTTGTTCACGAACTGCTTAACTAACTCATCCCATGTGGTAATGGAATTGATGGGGAGAGAGTTTAGCCAAGTATGGGCTACTCCTGTCACTGAGAATGGAAACAACAACAGTGTTATTGCTTCCTGAGTGACGTTTGGCTGCCTCTGCATTTCGCAAATCGACAGGAAATTCTTCAAATGCTGTTGGGGGTCTTCGATGTATGACCCTGAGAATAGTCCCTTGTTCTGCAACAAATGCAACATATTATTTGTAATATGGAAGGACTCAGCCTGTATTTGAGGGACTAGTATCGCAGTGGTCAATCTCTGCCGTGGGTTGTGCCCAGCCATATAAAGGAACCTCTGACCCTATCTGCGCAACTGGGTCTACCACATCATCCCCATTGTTGTTCCTGTTGTTTGGATCTTCCATGTCGGGTTCAAGTTGTTCAATTGATGGTTGTTGTTTGTTTTTCCGATTGGCCCGGTTTAAGTCCTTGAAAACTTTCTCGGGGTCAGATAAGGCTTCAAATACTTCACCAGTTCTCGATGAGTTTCTCGGCATGCACCTGTACAACCAAGTTAGCAAATGTTAAAATTTCAATGTATAATAGAAAATTAAAGAAAATTGACTATACTTAAAAATTTTGTATTTCTTCCAACTCCAATTGATAACACCGTTATTCCTCGGCAACAACGCCAAAATTTGATCACGCTCAACTATGTCTTATAAAGAGACTAAACGGGCATTGCAAATATATATCTGAGTATTTAGCCCAGAGTCGAATCCCACAGGGAATAAACCTATAAATTATTGTCGTTAGACCACTCAATTCTCAATAATCAAGTTCCCAAAGATTATGAATATCACTTTTTTAGTATTTTTACTACTACGACTGAATGAAATTAAATAAACTAAAAGAGAACTAATATTGAGATGTAAACAAATGCGATAAAGGTCTAAGGTTATGGTTTTCCCCGTTGGTAAAATTCTTTCTTGGATACTTCTTATAGTTTGATTTAGTTGTCTCTATCAATCATGAACACTCCAGCTACCATAAATCTCTCTCAAGTAATTATGATAATTTACTAGACGCACTCTCTCAAGTTACGCTAGCTAGATTGTATTACAACTCATTTAGATTGCACCCGAGGTATCGTTATCTCTAATCCAACCTCTTAACCCTCGGTTATGACTTTCGTCTATACTCCGGGAGTGATGTTGTTCAAACAACTACCTAAATATGCACACTCTCTCAAGTAGATACATAATAAATAGGCACAGCTAATTGATGGCCATTCAATCAACTACAACAAGAACATAGTTTAACAAATAGAGTTTAATCAACCAATCAAAACTATATTAATATCACAATAGCGTCATTCCCCAACGGATTCCACCAAAACCTTAGATTAAAACAATTAGCTACTCATAGCAATACTGAAAACCACAAAAGAATTCATGACTATGATAAAAATTGCAAGAGAAGGAGATGTAGATTGATGCCCAATTGCTCTCCTTGCTTTTTCTTATTCTAAACTTTAAACCTAGATAATCTTCTCCTTTGGACGAGTTGAACCTTTTATAGGTTAAGTGGATTGGCCCCAAACTCCCAAAATTACCCTTCTCAGCGTCTTATTTTCGTCGGAACTAGCGCAGGCGGTGCTAGTCTCGCGCTACTGCCCACGCTAATGGGGTTTAACACTGCCTGACAGATCACTGGACTAGGGCGGGCGCGCTAGTCTCGCGCTAATGCCCGCGCTAGTGGGGTTTCCTACTGTCGTGGCAAATTTCCATCTTTCAAATCACTTCAGAGTTACCCCATGGTCTGTTATTCCTCAAATTCACCCGGATCACCGTCATAAGTCCTCAATAGCTTATTGTACTCCTGTGAAACACAAAAATCACCATTAGAGCCAATTTAACATCATTTAACTCACTTAAGACCGTGAAACCTCATTAACTTAGAGTATAATTAAATGCTAAACTTCATAAATTCAGCCTATTATCAGAGGGCATTAAAGATTTACCTTTATTCAAAAACGAAAGATGCTTGCTTCCATATCTTCAAAGGGTCAGAGGGATTTAGTGTCAAAGAGGAGGATTTAACTTTCTTTATGCGAAACTTTTTTTCCAAATAATAGAATTAATGCTGTCTTGTGATTATCATGTTAGGTTGCCACATAATCCAAACTGACTAAGAGTCACTTGTTTGGAAAGTGGCTTGCTGTCACGTTATCCCTTTGTTAGGGAATTTAAACTTTATCGATTAATCAATTTGGTAGTATTCCGCTATTTCGAATTAACTAATTACCCGCATAATTAAGAATTGTCTCAAATTACATAAAATACTACTCACTTTTAACACATTTTATATAACTTGCTATCATGGTCATGTGGTACCATATAAAATAAATACATACACTATTATTTCATTAAAATATCCATGTAAAAATATATATGTATTCTCAACTTCTAATTTTCCTAAACTCATAGAAAAAGTAAAAAATTTCGTACGCTTAATTCTTAAAATGGTAAAAAGATAACCTTCTTTTCTGGTGAGAAAATAATTTCTATCTTTACAATAATAAAAATCTCATAAACTTTCTCATATTATGTGTATAATTTAAAACATATTCGAAAGTAGTATTATTAATAACTATATAAAATCGTATTTTTCAAACTATTTTTTCTTTACAAAAAAAAAAAGTTCCATTCAAAATACCATATCAAATATATATATATATATATATATATATAACGATATCAAAATTGTTAAACTTACGGGGTGTAACAATTATATCTTGTCCAACTCCAATCAAACTCGTCTACACAACGAAACTTTTAAGAAGAAACTTTAGTATCTGGCTAGAATAAACAATAAGGTGGTTGTAGTTTATTTTTGGTCATAGTTGTTGACTCATAAAGACGTTAGAAGAATTAAATACTCCCTTCCTTTTTTCGCCTTGTTTTCCACATCGACAAGCTACCCAGACAGGGAAGTCTTTATATGAAGTTGCAGTAACATGAATGGACACGACCTTACTTGAACAGGATCTGTTCTATAGGCTCGTACCACTGTATCCTTGAGTTCTAAGGAGACAGAAAACCAAGTTTGGTGGATGAATTCTGGCCATTAGACCAGAGCGTGATTAACAGCCCCTCCATGGAACCGTAGATGATCTTTCTTAGCCCCAACGATGGGTGCTGGGATGGTGTAATGGTTGTCTGACAGACTATTCAAATTTTTTTGCTAGTACTATCTATCTGCCTTATATTTAAGACTTCAATCTTTTTTGCTAGTACTATTTGTGAGACTTGAAGTTTACAATTGTAAAGCTATTCCTCTAATGCCATTTATAGAAACAAATTACCTGGACAGGGTAATTAAATGATCTTTATGTGTTATTTTAGACTAGGCTAAAATGCATAATATCTGCTTCAGAGTCAAACTAGCATTGTTAGTATTAGGCTAAATTAAGCTAAGATCAAAAGGACTTGGTGAAGAACTACCATACTTATTTCATTATTTATTTCATCTTTTAATAAATACCCAAAAAAGAAATATTCACAAGGAAGAATATGCAAGTTTGGATAAGTGTTTGTGCAAAGGTTGAACTTCTTAGGCCCACATCGTCAATTGAATAAGATAGAAGATGAGAAAGATACTATAAAATAGGGCCAACGACAACTAAGAAACATAGTTACCTGCATGGCGTCAATGGGCGATCAAGAAGATCCATGGCCTAGGTTGGTGACATTCATTGCACTTTGGAGGGGTGCTCGTCTAAGGTCAACCCACTGAAGCACATTAACGGTTTGGGAAGCTGTACCGACGGGACGTTTCGATCGCTTCCATCGCTTACGTCACGAGGATGGCATCATTGTCTATCGAGGTCATAGAAAAATTGAGGCTCAATTCATTTCTTATCATTATATTCCAAGAAACGAGAGAACTATCTATATACGGTAGAAATCGAGGCTACCCGATTTCACTATTTGATCGAGACTGGGACTTTGCATCGAAGAGTTGAGACATTGAGTCCGAAATCGAAGCCTCTTTTTAGATCGATTTCGGTGTCAATCGAAGTCAGAAGAGATAGACTAATATCAGGATAGCTTAGTAACGGAAAGAGCAAGATATTTCCGATTGGTCAAGGATCGTGGCATGAATCTCGGAACGAAACAAATCAGTAGCGGTTAATTAGCTGTTAATACGATTTTCTTCTGTAATTAGAAGTATACCATAATTAGGATTCCTCTACTCTATAAAGAGGAATTCCATTCATTTGTAATCATGATCGCTTACTGAGAAAAAATTATACAATCATTACTTTCTTGCTTATCATTCAACTTACTGTTCATCAGAATTATTTTATCTTATTGTTCTTGTACTATTGTCACCTCGAGAATACGTCACTTCGAGGTCGAGGCTCAACTTGCATACTGGTTTGATTTATTTACATTTTAATTCAGTCATTTATTTTCTCATTTATCAATTAGTATTTGATAAAATCACATATCCTTAAAATCACGATATAAGTTTAATTGTTATCCAAATTTTAGAGTAAACAGTTGGCACCCACCGTGGGGCTAAGGATAATAGTGATTATTCAATATTGATTTCGATACACACACTACTTTACGCTTGTTCTTGTCGAGCATTTTTGCCTTCAGGTTAAAAATATGTCAAATTCACAAACTGCACCCACACATGGTGACAATGACCTCGGATTTCACGGGGAAAACGACAATGTGATTGATCCAGGGGTCGGGTGCCACAAGATGATCTCGGGGGAGCACCGGTTGCCAACCTAGTTGACGTCAGTTCACACATTGCTTTGAATGCGAATCTAGGCGTGGACCCCGAAGGGAGTGTACGCAGAGAAGGCCGATCTAGTGGTCAAGGTATACATGGTGGAGGAGATGGAGGAGTCAGTCTCCAAGTGATATTCGAAATGCTGTAGGCTCAACAAGCCTCTATTGCACAACTACAAAATCAACATCGAACCCCGAGTGGGGTTGAACCAGAGGCCGCCTGCCGAACTGTGCCAGTACTATAAAGGCTGAATGCCAGTGAATCGAGGACTGACCCCGCGATAATGAAGATGCTCGAGGAGATCACCAAACGAATTGAGACGGGAGACAAGAAAGTTGAGACAAATGATAAGAAAGTGGAAACGTACAACTCCCGAGTTTATTAGATATCGGGGGCACCGCCAATTTTGAAAGGGATGGATTCGAAGAAATGTATACATAAGCCGTTTCCTCCAAGTGCGGCTCCGAAGACCATTCCCAAAAAGTTTCGTATGCCAGATATACCTAAGTACAATGGAACCACCGATCCCAACGATCATGTCACCTCCGATACATGCGCCATCAACGGCAACAATTTTGAAGATGATGAGATCGAATCTGTTTTGTTGAAGAAGTTCGGAGAGACTCTATTGAAGGGGGAAATGATTTGGTACCACAATCTACGCTAAATTCCATTGACTCTGTGATGACCCAAAAGGTCATCTCCTGTTTTAGAAGTCAAAACTGTGTTTCGAGGCCTTGAAAACCTCCTTGTATCTCACCTTATTTTGCGTGCGCAGCCCGGGCGTATATCCGGGAAGCTTTTATGTGAAAACCTGAGAAAAATGCTAATTTTGCCTTCAAAATGAATTTAAGTTGACTTCGGTCAACATTTTGGGTAAACGGACACGTACCCGTGATTTGACTGTCCTATAGGGTCCGTAGGAAAATATGAGACTTGGGCGTATGTACGGAATCAAATTCCGAGGTCCCAAGCCTGAGAAATGAAATTTTTGAAAGAAATTGTTTTACTGAAAATATAAGAGTTTTTGGAAATTTGATTATATTTGAAATTGATGGTATCAGGCACGTATTTTTGTTCTGAAGCTCGGTACAAGTTCAAAATGATATTTGAGTTGTGTCTGTAAAATTTGGTGAGAAACGAAGGTCCTTTGACGTGATTCGGACCCGTAGTTGTGAGATTTGAAACTTTGGAAGTTTTGAGACTTTTCTTCGATTTCTATGCTAAATTCGTTGTTTAAAATATTATTTTGTCGATTTGATCGCACGGGTAAGTCTGTTGGATGTTTTTGAGGTTGCGTACATGTTTGGTTTGAAGCCCCGAGGGCTCGAGGTGAGTTTCGGGTAGGTTTCGTGGTGTTTGAACTTACGAAATCACTGTTGGTGCACCAGTTTCGGTGTGCCCGCACCTGCGATTCTAGGGCCGCATGTGCGAGTTCGCAAGTGCGGACCTTCAGCCGCAGGTGCGGTCCAGCCCAACCTTCCCTCTTTCTGCAGGTGCGACAAATTTTCCGCAGAAGCGGTTACGCAAGAGCGGATACTCCTCCGTAGGTGCGGCCCACAGTGGCCTTGCCCATTTCCACAGGTGGACCATTTTTCCGCACATGCATAAGCGCATGTGCGACCCAAGCACCGCAGGTGCGAAGGTCGGGCAGTGGGTGTTTTAAATTAGAACTTCAGCCGTTTCTTCTTCAACTTTTCACAAAAATAGAATAGCAAGGGCGATTTTCTCAAGATATTTTCTTCCCAAATAATAGGTAAGTGTCCACTAACTAATTTCCTTGAACTTTCTAATGTTTTTCATCAATTATCATCAAGAATTCTAGGGTTTTAAGGGTAGAAAATTGGGGATTTGGGTAGAGTTAGGGATTTTTGAATAATTGGAATTTAGACCTCGTTTTGTGGTCGGATGTCGAAACTAATTACATATTCGGGCTCGTGGGTGAATGGGTGATCGGGTTTTGGTCTGAACCTCGTGTTTCGACCAAGCAGACCGGGGGTCGATTTTTGACTTTTTGGGAAGAATGATAGAAAATTCATAACTAAGCATACAGGTTGAATTATTTAACATTTATTGATATTGACAGGTACCTATACGGTTGTGTCAAGCATGCCAGTGAGTCGAATATTGTGATTTATGTGATTTTTCGTTAAGTAATACTTGAGTTTCAATTTATAGCTATCCATATTGGTGAAAATTCCTTGATATTGAACAATGTTGAGTATTGGTTTCAGTTGAAAATTTTTATGTGAAGTTATGTACTAAGTGAGATTGGTTATAGTTGTTTCCCTTGCCGGGATGGTATTGATTCCACTGTTGGCTCCCTTGCCGAGACGTTATGGTTTTATTTTTGTTTACTCTGTTAATTTCCTTGTTGGATTGCTGTCATTTGATGTGTTTGGGTGAGGAAGAGTGTAAAAGCACGAAGGGTGATGCCGTGCGTGAGATTGTGAGTGAATGTTAATACACGAAGGGTGATACCGTGCCGATATTGTGATTCTAAAAGAACGAAGGGTGATGCCGTGCCATCATATGAGTGATAATGCACGAAGGATAATGCCGTGCCATGATTATGTGAGGTAAAATCACGAAGGGTAATGTCGTGCTGCATATATTTATTCTGATGGTGAGGACGACAGTAAAGCACGAAAGGTGATGCCATGCACTTGCTTTTGTGTTACTATTTCTGTTGCTTAAATTGATATCTAATTTGTGCTTTATCTCGTTATTTTCATTATTTGATATTTCCCCCCCTCAGCATGTTCCCCTTTCCTTTATGCTTAGCTATTTATTTCTCGTTGTTATTATTTTCTCCGTATACTATTAAACTGCACAAGTTGATTTGGTTGTCGTGTCCTAGCCTCGTCACTACTTCGCCGAGGTTAGGCTCGACACTTACTCAGTACAGGGCGTTGATTGTACTGATACTACACTCTGCACTTTTGTGCAGATCCCAGTACTGGACTCTTTGGACCTTAGATCAGGGTTGCTGTCTTCAGTCGTGGAGACTCCGAGGTAGTTCTGCAGACGTCCACATGCCTTGGCATCCCCTCCTATTTCATTTCTATTATGTTCTTATTTACTTATGAGACAGATGTATATTTATATTTTATTTAGACTCCTATTTGTAGTATTCATAGACGGTCAGTGAGGTTGTGACACTTGTTTTGGGAGTTCTTTGGTTCTGGATTTCGTATTAGTATTATATCAAACGGTTGAATCATGTGATTAACGTATATTTTAAATTCTGTGATTTTATTATAAAGTTTGGTAAACTATTAAAGGTAAAGGAATAAGGTAATTAATTAATAACGTTGGCTTGCCTAGCGGGTTCAGTGTTAGGCTCTATCACGGTCCCGGCGGTGGGAAATTCGGGTCGTGACAAGTTGGTATAAGAGACTAGGTTGCTTAGGTCTCACAATTCACGGACAAGCTTAGTAGAATCTGAGGGATCGGTACGGAGACGTCTGTGCTTATCCCCAAGAGGCTACAGAGTTTAGGAATGACTTCACATCTATTCTCAACACTAATTGAATTTCTACTCTATTCTCTCGAGATGGAGATAACACGTGCTTCTTCATCCTCTGATCAGCCACCCGAATCTCCAGTACAACTCCTACGAGGGGCTGAGGACGAGGCGAGGCCGTGCTAGAGGACGAGCTTAGCCCAGAGCAGCAACCCAGTGGTGGAGCCTCAGGTAGAGTTTGCTGATGAGGTTCCTGCCCAGACAGTCCCGGTTGGGCCAACCCAGGTTCCCGAGGGGTTCATTGCCACCCTAGTACTCCAGGATGCTCTGGTCCATCTAGTGGGCCTCATGGAGAGTGTCGCTCAGGCAGGTTTACTTCCTTCAGCACCAGCTGTCGCTCAAGCTGGGGGAGGAGCCCAGACTTCCGCTACTCGCACCCTGGAGCAGTTGACTTCTCAGTTTCAATCTCCAGTAGCTCAGCCAACTGGGGTAGTTCAGCTGGGTATTGTGGCTCAGACCAGTGATGGAGCAGCCATGTCTGTTGATGCTTTGGGGAGGTTGGACCGGTTCACCAAGCTTTTCACTACTACTTATAGAGGTACCTCTTCAGAGGATCCCCAGGATTATTTGGATAGCTATCACGAGGTTCTATGGAACATCGGGATAGTGGAGACCAATGGGGTCGACTTTTCTACTTTTCGTCTGTCAGGTTCCGCCAAGACTTGGTGGAGAGATTATTATTTGGCTAGACCAGACGGATCACCGGCCTTGACTTGGGCCCAGTTCACTCAGCTATTTCTAGAGAAGTTTCTTCCTATCACTCAGAGAAAGGATTTTAGGAGGAAATTTGAGCGTCTCCATCAGGGTTCTATGACCGTCACTCAGTATGAGACCGGATTCATTACCTTGGCCCGACATGCTACTATGATACTTCACACCGAGCGAGAGAGGGTGAGGAGATTTATTGAGGGACTAGCTCAACCGATCAGATTGCAGATGGACAAGGATAAAGGGAGTGAGATTTCTTTCCAGGATGCGACCAATGTGGCCAGACGAGCTGAGATGGTTCTGTTGCAGCAGAGTGGTCAAAGTTCCGACAAGAGGCCTCGTCATTTTGGCCGGTTCAGTGGTGTCTCATCTGGAGGCAGGGATTCTTTTTGTAGGGGCCATCCTCTTAGGTCGTTTCATTTAGCACTTCAGGTTTCTCGCAGTGCTCCAGGTGGTCGTGGTTTTCACATGTAGTATTCTGATCAGTTGCCCTACAGTGCACCACCAGTTCCTATCAGTGCACCGATGCGTCAGAGTTTTCAGGGTGGTTACTCAAGTCTTCAGGGTCAATTTCAGGGTCAACAACCTCAGCAGCCGAGGTCTTGTTATACTTGTGGTGATCCGAGGCACATTGCTAGATTTTTCCCTCGAGCCTCGAGCAGTTCTCAGCACTAGGGTTCTCGTGCCATGGTTCCCGCACCGAGTGTTCCGTCACCCGCTCAGCCAGCCAGAGGTGGGGGTCAAGGTATTAGAGGTGGAGGCCAGGCTACTATAGGTAGAGGTCAACTAGCAGGAGGCCGTCCCAGGGATGTAGTTTAGAGTGGTGGGGCCCAGCCCCGATGTTATGCTATTCCAGCCAGACCTGAGGCTGAGGCCTCCGATGCGGTTATCACAGGTATGGTTTCAGTTTTCAGCAGGGATGCTTCAGTTTTATTTGATCTAGGGTCCAAATTTTCCTATGTGTCATCTGATTTTGCTCCTTATTTGGTTATGCCTCAGGATTCTCTGAGTACTCCTGTATATGTGTCTACATCGGTGGGTGATTCTATTGTGGTAGATCGTGTCTACCATTCGTGTGTGGTGGTTATTAGTGGTCTTGAGACCAGTGTAGATCTTCTACTCCTTGATATGGTAGATTTTGATGTTATTTTGGGGATGGATTGGCTGTCTCCTTATCATGCCATCCTGGACTGTCATTTCAAAACCGTGACCTTAGCATTGCCGGGGTTGCCTCAACTAGAGTGGAGACAAACTCCTGGTCATTCTTCCAGCAGGGTTATCTCATATATGAAGGCTCAGCATATGGTCGAGAAGGGGTGTTTGGCCTATTTGGCCTATGTTCGCAATTCTAGTGCCGAGGTTCTTTCTATGGAGTCTGTGCCCATTGTCCATGAGTTTCCTGAGTTGTTTCCCGCAGACCTACTGGGTATGCCACCCGGCAGGAATATTGAATTTTGCATGGAGTTGGCTTCGGGAACTCATCCCATTTCTATTCCGCCATATCGTATGGCCCCGCCAGAGTTGAATGAGTTGAAAGAACAGTTACGGGACTTGCTTGATAAAGGCTTTATTAGGCCCAGTGTCTCCCCTTGGGGTGCGCCGATGTTGTTTGTTAAGAAGAAGGACAGATCGATGAGGATGTGCATAGATTATCGACAATTGAACAAGGTTACCATCAAGAACAAGTATCCATTGCCGAGGATTGATGTTTTATTTGATCGGCTTCAGGGAGCCAAGGTATTTTCGAAGATTGATTTGAGATCTGGCTACCACCAGTTGAGGATTAGAGCATCCGATGTCCCTAAGACAACTTTTCGCACTCGGTACGTGCATTATGAATTCTTAGTGATGTCATTCGGGACAAATTCCCAAACTGCTTTTATGGACTTGATGAACCGAGTGTTCAGGCCTTATTTGGATCCCTTCGTGATTATCTTCACTGATGATATTCTGATTTATTCCCGCACCCGAAAGGAGCATGAGCAACACCTTCGAGTCGTACTCCAGACTTTGAAGGACATTCAGTTATATGCCAAGTTTTCGAAATGTGAGTTTTGGTTGAGTTCAACCCTCTACTGATACAACATGACCCAGAAATGTGAGTTTTGGTTGAGTTCAATTGCATTTATGGGTCATGTTGTATCAGCAGAGGGTATTCAGGTGGATCCTAAGAAGATTTCAGTGTTCAAGGATTGACCTAGACCCAAATCAGCTATAGAGATCCGGAGTTTCTTGGGTTTGGCGGGCTATTACCGCCGTTTTTGGAGGGGTTTCGTCTATTGCAGCCCCGATGACCAGGTTGACTCAAAAGGGTGCCCAATCCAAGAAAGTACTGGGAATGAATAAAACAATTACCACTTCACTTTCTCCCAAATATCTGTCAAATCAATATCCATGAATTTAGTAACAAATAAATCATACGCATGCAGGGTAAGGACAACCAGCCGGAGTCATAAGATAGTCATGTCCGTGCACTGTCGAGGGTCGAACGGCCCGAACCATAAGTGCACCTCTCCACAAGTACTCACATCTATGCACTGCCGAGGATCGAACGACCTGTACCAAAAGTGCATCTCTCAATTCTCTCTATGAACTACCGAGGATCGAATGGTTGATTTCCCAATGCACACGCAAGTGTACGTGGTCGACAAGTAATATAGGATTTTAAG
>MDKI01132163.1:0-16066 GCA_005239505.1 Nicotiana paniculata | reverse complement strand
TCTCCTCACCCTCTCTAACCCCGCCATTCACCACCTTACTCCGCCGGCCGAAAATCGCCTACCAGCGGCGGAGCTCCTCCAAATCGACTCAAATTTTCACCAAACAATCGACTCCTCCTCCTCAATCACCTCCTAACATCCGTTCCTCCAAAACCCCCACAGAAATTGTTTAATCTTAGATCTAGGAAGACAGAAACCCTAAAATCTCACCACTGCCGAAATAAGAAGCCTCAATGACTCGGACCTACATGAGTCAATAGCTCTTGATGAGAGTTATTGATTCATGTGGGTCTGGGTCATTTCCAAACCCCACTGGAATCCGACCGATTTTGTTCAAATCAACTGGTATCCTCTCCTTCTTCCTTTTACGTCTTTAATCATGTATTTTGTTGCCCTATATATCACTGTTTCTCTGTTTTTCTCTTAATAATTGCGATTATAATTCAATTTTCTCCATGCATGTCTAATGGTATAAATGACTAGGTTAATCACTAATTAATTAGAGTTCCACAATTATTCTTTCTTAGGTAAAAGGTAAATCCTAATTTAAGGATTATGACCCCATTAATTTTAGGTTTTTTCAGATTTTCTTTTGATTCGTTTCTTAAAGAAAGTTTATATGTTAGTCGATTAGCACTTAATATGAACCCGCGTGCTAAGACGATTTAGGTTAACCCTAATTTTATTACTCAAATTCCAACAAATTAGTCTAGGGTTTCTAGGCTTTTATGAATTTTATTTGATTATGAGGTGTTAATTTTTGTGTATTTGGTTCCTGTTTAGTCTTGTTTTAGTCAATTTAGGGTCATGTATTCCCCCTTCCCTTATCTCCCCTAATTATTCCTATGTTAGAATTAATCAACATTAATCTTAATCATGCACGTGTTAAACCTATCTAGAACCAGTAATTGCCTAAACTATTTAATATAAAGTTAATTACTGATTTTAGTTTAGTTGTAAGTCAGCCTAATTTTAACTCTTAGAATGATATTTATGCATACAATGTCCTAAAAACTATTTTCATTCGATTTAATTGATTATGTAGTTGGGAGTGAATTAATTAGGGTTCTGATTTGGTTAAGTAGTAGAGCATTAATCACTTGACTATTTAAGCTTAGGTTTGATACTAAAATAAACCATAGTCTAACAACCTAACTATTTTCCTTAATCAAAATCCTAAAACAAAGCAGGATCCAACTAAACCTATCTAAACTCACTACTAAAGAAGATTAAACTTCCTACAACTAAGTTAACAAGTTTGCTTCAACTAATCTAACCTAAATTCTGAAAGTAGCTCACTTAGGATCAAAGGTTAGTCTAAATTCAGCTTCATTAAGGTTTAACTATTAGCCTAATCAATCAATTAGGATGAAATTAGTTAACACTTGATAAATGACCTAACCTTAACCTTAGCTACTAAAAGAAGTAATTATAGGGATATTAAGGAGTATTATAGGGATCTCAATTGAAGAATATTGGGTGTAACAACCCCAAGAAACTTCTAGAATTAGGAAATGTCAGAAAATCAGATTTTTAGGGGGTAAAATAGTAACTTTTAAAAAGGGATAAATGTTGTAATTGGTAGGAATGTTCTAGAAGGGGGTACAACTGTTACAAAAAGATAAGAATGGACAGATGTACCTGTACTATTTCAGCTTAATAGATAAGGTATATTCCCTAAAAGATGCCACCCCTAAACTCCCTATAAATAAACTACATTAGTCTCTGAAAAATAGACCTACGGATATACCTATAGAACCTTACACATAGACTTTTAGACACACGTTACCCCAGATTTTGAGAAAGATTTTCACAGAAATTTCATACACACACCCACTAGAAAACACTGTTCTACTATTACTCTGTAAAAACAGAAGATATTAAAAAATATCAAAAATATGAGTGCAAAAATAAGCTGAAAATTGGTTTTCTTTTTGGCTATGGTCTTTTCTGAAAACTAGTATTTGCTGCTGATTTTTTCTGGAAAAACTTGTTCATCCTAGCTGTATTTTCTGTCTTAAAATACTGGGTGTTGCTGCTGGTTTTACTGGGTTTCCTCCGGTTGGTTGTTGTGCCCTGTGTTGATGTATTAAGTTCAAAGAATTTCTGGGTTTTCCCTATCCTTTATTTGGTCAGATCTTCTTGCTGATTTTCTCTGTAAAAGGTATGTAGCAACTTTTGGTTTAATTGAAATTCTTGAAAATCTGTGTGTTTTGGTGTTGAAATCTGTTTGGTAGGGCCTGATTCTTCTTTGTTGATTTTAAGATTATGAATATGTAAATCTGCTTCTAGTTAGTATCAAGAAGCCATGTGTTAAATATTTGTCTTGAGTTTCTTTGGTGATTTCCTTTATGAAATCTGCATTATTTTACTGTATATGTGCTCAGATCCCTTCATGACTATGTTGTCTATATGCATCTATATAATTAAGGTTATAATAATGTTACTTTTAAAAATAGCATTGAAGGAAGTGAATTTGACCCTCTAATGGTCACATTCACTCCATAATAATGCATAAATGTTTACTTTGGTTATTAGGAATCAGTAGTGAGGCTGCAGGTAGCTGGTAACGCTTGTGTAGTCCAAATTTGTTCAGGCTGAAGCAACAATGACCCAAGAGTACTGTTTAGCTTTAGGTTTTTACTTTCACAAAAAGAAAAATTCATGTTCCTGCATTTTGATAACTATGTAAATGAATAAATTTTCTTTTTCTTTCCTTCTGGACTTTGATAATGGACTGTACGAGCATATTAAATCTCAGCAGTTTTAATTTTGGTTTTGAACTGAATTTAAATATAGGTAAAGCTTATAAAATGGCTTAATAGGCCTGAATAAGTCTAAACATGAGGCCACTGGGCCTAAAGCACAAAAACTCCAATTATTTTTATTGTTAAAACTATTATGATTTTTTCTAACCCCCCCCCCCAAATCGTGTATCTAAGTCGAGTCCATTGGACTCCGCAGTTATTTGGCCCAATAAGGCTATGTGTTCTGAATTGAATTAGAGCCTCTCTTAAATTACCGGATTTATGGTTGGTTTGGGTGCATTTTTTATACATATATAACTCACGCTCGAACTGGTTCTGTTTAAGGTCATTAAAACCCGTTAAAGGCTGGTTAGCTAAAATGGCCAGATTTTGAGATTAACTATCAAAGCAAACTTGATTGTTTTTATAGGAATGTGATTCAATAGAGTCAACAGTCGGTCCTTACAATTGCTCAATGTTCTACTCACTAAACCTTTTGCTCATATCAATGATGATTACAAACGAAAATGAGACTAGAAATTGTTTGTTTGTTTAGTGCATTTATCTCTTATTGAAAGCATGAAACGACAATAAGTAGCCTTGAAAAATAAAGTTATACCATTTTGAGTGCCTTGATTAGTATCATACAAGTTCCTTATTTTCTTACTCTTGAAGTTTCTAATGTCATTTGATAAATACAAATATCACACGTGCGGAAGCCCATTTGCGATTATATTTAGAGATTGAACAAAAAATAGGTTGGCCTAAAAATGTTAATTACTAAAATTTGGGCCAGATTTTACCATGGCCCAAATACCCATCCTTAGACTAGCCAACTTAGTCTTAAACGATTTTGAACACATACATACCCTGTAGCACAAAAAATATCTCTTTTAGATTAGTACTACAACAACTTAGAAAAAAAAATGAATAATAGTTTTGCTTCAAATAAGCAATTAAATCATCATGACCATAGTCATGATTACGTAATCTACACTCGGGTTTGCAACTCATGCCGCCCGAGCATAACTCCAAACTATAATTAAAATCACACGTTGTAAAATTGTGGGTGCATTTCATGTGGCGCGTTTATAATGTGTCCCAAACGACAAGTGCACGCTATCGTGACTTGTTTCAGAATAATCCATAAATATTCAAAGTGGCTAAAAGGTGAAAAAGGCTAAAATACACAATATGATTAAAAATATGTAAATAATTAGATAATTAGGCCAAATATCAATAGTTAAGTGACCGTGCTAGAACAATGGAATCTGGGAATGCCTCACACCTTCTCCAGGGTTAACAGAATTCCTTACCCGGTCTTCCGGTTTGCAGACTTTTTAACAGAGTCAAAATTTCCTCGATTTAGAATTTTAATAATAATTGGTATCCCGGAACACCGTGAAAAATCCGGGTGGCGACTCTAAAAAATAATAAATAATTCCAAAATCGAATAATGTTACTTTAATTGGAAAAACTCCCTTAATTCACCCTTACTGGTGTAAAAGGAGGTGTGACAGCTCTGGCGATTCTGCTGGGGACCCGAACCCAGAATCTCTGATTCAGGGTTCAAGAATTCGAGCATAGAACAACTGTTATATTTGGCTTTCATTATTACCTAATTTTTACATGTTTAAACCTAATATGCTAAATGCCGCTTTTTTTTATCGCTTTGATATTATCTGAATTGTATATAAATTGTGCTGAAACCTCATTCTCTCTGAGTCTTCTAAATCATCTGGGAAGCGTGCACTTCATATGACTTCTTTTCTGTTAGAGTAATATCCAAATTTTAGAACGAGGTTCTGATAAGTTGCAAAGCCGATGAAACTTCTGTATTCCCGGTACGCTGCCCCCCCTCCCCGGCTCGAGTTGTCCGCACGAGAACGCAGGCTAGAAAAAAACCCCCAGGATTTAAACTTAGAATAACATAGCCTCATGCCAGATCCCTAGTAGGAACGATTATCTGCATCATGTGCATTTGACTTAGGGGACTCAAGACAGGGGTTGGGTCCGTCTAGGACAGGTGAACCTGAAATAAAGACCATCTGCTTGTTTGTCGACCGATTAAATAAAAGAAATGTCAGAAAAACCAAGAGTGAAATAGAATAGAAATTTTTTCTGATTTTTGAAAAACACCGATATTCGAAATTGTCTAGAAAGTCTGCCAAGATTTTGAAAAAATGGAGAAAAGAAAATGGTATTTCAAAAAATAAATGAGTCAGTGCAGGTTTTTCAAATCGTGTTAAAATTTCCTAAACTACGCATTTGATTCCCGCCGGTGTGGGATACGTAGGCAACTCTCATCGGGTCCAACCTTATTTTTCAACAAAAAAACATATGGTCATAAATAAAAGTGATGACGTTCTTGTCTATGTAGCCAAAATGTCCCAACGGGGCGCCAGAAGGCTGTTTTTGCAAGAATAGCCACCTATGGTCTTTTTCAAAATTTTGACCCAATTAGCAAACACAACCCTAAAATCTTCCTTCCCGAAGTGCTGAAGGTCCGTATTTGAAAAGATGGTCCATTTTCAATTAGTTATAGACTTTTTGCAAAAGTAGCACCTTTTTATCTTTGGTAAAAAATAAATCATGGTTTTGTTTTTTTCTTAACCAATCACCTAAATAAATGTTCAGGATGAGCACCACTGAAAATATCCCCTTTAAAGCTGTAGAGGAAATTCCCATAGGACTCCATATGTGGTGGAGAAACCTGGGGGAGGTCAGTAGAGGTGCCGTGGTAAAAGCTTTAGGCGGGTTCACCGGCCTTTTGAAAATTAAGCCGAGGTTGGACATAATTGAGGCTCTAATACCATTCTGGGATCCAACGCACAATGTGTTTCATTTCTCGAATTTTGATTTGACACCCATACTAGAAGAGATAGCAGGGTATGTTGGCCGTGTGAGAATCTCAAAAGCCGTTATCCGGTAGCACACAGAGTTGTGACTCCTCACAAATTCCTGGACCTTCTGAGCATCAGTCGGGAAATCCAAGATTCGAACTTATCTGAGGTATTCTGCACATTTTACTTCCTTTACCTTCGTTACGGGGATCCTCGGGGTTTTGAAGCTGTGAATATCAGTTTAACCCACCACGGGAATCAAACTAAGTGGGAGGCCCGCCGGGGATTGGCCTTTGTGGTAGCATTCTTGGGTATCCTAATCTGTCGAGGAGCGATGGATGTATAGATATTTGAGTCGTAGGAGTAGCCGACTTCATGATAAAAAAGTCTAATGGCACTCTTGTACCAATGATCGTAGCAGAAATCTACCGTGCCTTAACTGTTTTCCAATTCGGAGGAAAGTTCTTCGAGGGCTGCAATCTACTCTTATAAATCTGGATGATCGGACATCTCTGCCATCGCCTGGGTTATATGAATTACGGTCTGACTGGCCTAAATTGCATTGAAGAACATAGGACTCGGGTAGAGGGTCATGAATTTCCAGAAGGCACAGAAGCCTGACTTGCAAACTTGAGTTCTTTGACTGCCGACCAAATTGAATGGACATTCGGTTGGCTCCCTATCAATGAAGTCATCTATATGTCAGCTGAAGTATGCTATCTTCTGTTGATGGGTCTCCGAAGTATTTAGCAGTAAGCCCCACATCGGGTCTTACGACAGTTAGGAAGACATCAAAATGTTCCACATGATGAAGACCTAAGTCGGCAAGTCATTGCATTGTGCCCAAGAGCTGCATTTCCGGAAGATAGGGTCCGCCAGATTTGGCATCAATGTAGATTTTTTGAGCCACAGACTCGAGTGAGGGATTTATCCAGAGGTGATGTGGATCCTGGCTACACCACTTGGTATGGTAGAAGGGGTAGAGAGCATCAAGAGCCAGAACGCTCCACCAAGAGTCCCCACGTATAATAATTTACCGATGAAGTGCAAGAGCATTGGGGTCGGTTGGGAAAAGAGAACAACTACAGGGCGACAATAAGCAAATTGGAAGCCCAGATCAGAGATATCAAATTTGAAAACAGTTTGCAAGCCGCCACAACTGAAGGGGAGAAAAATAGGTTGATCAAAGAAAATGAGTCTCTCCGATCCCAGATCCAAAAAATGAAATAGCTGCTGAGAACCTAGAAAGAAGGAGAACTGATGAAAGACTTATCAATATTCTTAGGCAAAAAATGTGCGACTATGGGGATGATTTGGACAAAGCTGAGGAGGAATTGACCAGATCTTAAGAAAAATTGGCAAGAAATGCGAAGGATAGGGCAAAGTTTGTTCAAAAGCTGAAAAGAAAATATGACCAAGAAGTCACAGGCCTAAAAGAAAAGATTGCCACCCTCGAAAATGAAATGGCTAAACAAGCAAAGAAGTTCAAAGAAGAAAGGGAAAACTGTTATGCGATGATGGCTCAGTTGGAGGAAGATTTGCAACAGTTGCAAGGACAGAACCATAAGGACACCTAGGTTTTAGAGGCTAGATCCCAACAGATCGAGCGCTTACTCTAGAAAAAAAGGTATCATCAAACAAAGGGTTAGAGAAATCGCTGATTATGTTGTTACGAAGTGCCAAGAATGTGAGGATATGACCTGATCTACCTTCTTCATTGCGATGATGATCTTCATCCGCTAGATAATGGATGACTTAAATCGCCTCCAGCAAGACATGATACGCAGGCTCAAGGCGAGACCGACTGATTTCCCACGGGCCCCTGGAGCAATAGAGGCACTTATGTATTCATGATGTCCCTTCTGAGTCTGTATTTCATTTCCCTGTTGCAGTCTATTTAAGTCTACTTAAATTCTTTTGTAGTTTTTAAAATTTCCAAGAACGTATGTCAGATTCTTTTGTAATGAATGAAATTTGAAGTTTTACTTAATGAAACAAAATTTGAAAAAACAAAATGTTTATTTCCTTTTGTATTTATTCCTGAACTACGTAATGATCTAATTCACGCGGCGTCATGATACGTAGGCAATCCACATAGGATTCGATCATAGACCTAAAAAGGAAAAGATAATCTAGAAGAAGAAAGAAAGAAGTTTTGAAAAAAAAGAGCAAAGAAGAAAAAGAAATTCAAAAAGCCGGGATGAAACACTCAACCGATACAAGACATGTAGAAAGCGTTTAACTGCCCAGGTGCATTTCATACCCCCAACGTGCGATTCCCTATATGTTGAATGCCTCAATCTAACTGTTTCATGGTTTTATTTCTCCTCAAGGTGTCTTTTTTAGGTGGTTGGTTTTGCGGTAACCTGACTTCATACCCATACTTCACAAGATCGAAAGGGAGTGTCGAAATGACATCGGAAAGTTACCTACCAATCATCAACTCCTCTGAGGATGACCTGATCTCGGTCATCCCGACATCTGAGTCAGCCACGACTGAAGAAAATAGAATACTACATCGCCGCATGTTAGAAATTTGGGACGCCTGGTCTAATGGTAGGGAACCGCCCAACACCATCCCTTGTTTTCCCGAGTTGGTTCCCATAACAGGCGGAACCTCCAACATACCTATCAGTTACCCAGCTACCCCATTCGGGTACCCGACTATATCAGCTCATTTCATTGGAATGGCTTCTGAGGTCTGCCCCCAGGCACTATTTTCCGGTGTATCCTCCAACATTTTTACCACACCACCAACCTCTACCATGGCGCCGCCAACAGTAGCTGGACCAAGCTTCGAGCCGTCGGCTTTTACCTTTCAGACACCGTCGTTCCATCTGGACACAACTCATGTTACTCCAAACTCATACCCTCAGCAACCTCGGTATAAAGCCAATATGGGACAAGACAAAAGAACCCCGAGAAGGAAAATATGGCTATAAAAATGAAAAGCATTGAGCAGAGTCTCAAAAACATACAGGGATTAAGTGGTCAGAAAAGTGTTTCTTATGCGGACTTGTGCATGTTCCCACACGTTCATCTGCCTCTCGGGTTTAAAACCCCCAAGTTTGAGAAATATGACGGACACGGGGATCCCATTGCCCATCTAAAAAGATATTGCAACCAGCTGAGGGGAGCAGGCATAAAGGAAGAGCTTTTAATGTCCTACTTCGGGGAGAGCTTGGCTGCGATTGTGTCTGAGTGGTACATGGACCAAGATATATCCCACTGGCATATATGGGATGACCTGACCCGGGACTTTGTCAGACAATTTCAGTACAACATGGACATAGCACCAGACAGGAATTCCTTGTCCAACCTCAAGAAAAAGTCATCAGAAAGCTTCAGGGAATATGCTATTAAGTGGCATGAGCAAGCTGCCAGAGTAAAACCTCCGATGGACGATACAAAAATGGTCAGCATTTTCTTACAAGCTCAGGAGGCCGACTACTTCTAGAATATGATGTCCTCCATGGGCAAGCCATTTGCGAAAGCGATAAAAATCGGAGAGATGGTTGAAAACGGTCTGAAAACCGGTCGCATTCTAAGCCAATCCACCATAAGGGAAACTTCCCAGGAAATCCAGAGTGGGCCAGGAAGCGCAGCCAATAGGAAGAAGAAAAAGGAATCAACAATGATGGCCTCAAGTATAAGAAACTCCCGGCAACCCCGAGGCTATTTTTCCAATAACCCACATCATTTATACCCCTACCAAGATGCGACATATACCGTAATGCCTCAACATTATCCAATAATGAATGCCCAATAACACTATAATCAAAACCGAGCTCCACCACCCAGAAACAACCCTCCTCGCCAAGCTCAGTATAATCCTCGCCCTCTACAAAACAATCCCCAGGAACCACCCAGAAGGACCAAGTTTACACCAATTGGCGAACCATACTCTAGCCTCTTCCCGAAGCTGGTCCAAATGGGTCTGCTGCAGGCTGTACCCCAAAACAGGAAAAACCCAGAATCCCCCTCTTACCGACCAGGTACTCGATGTGCCTATCACTCAGGGGCCGAGGGACACGTTACTGAGGATTTCTGGACCCTCAAGCGGGCAGTTGAGAGATTAATAGAACAAAAGAAGGTGGTACTAAGGGATGAAGAAGCTCCTAACGTGACCAATAACCTGTTGACTGCTCATAATAACGGGCCGATTATTGGTATGATTTGTGCAGACCTAGAATTTGATCCTGCTCTAAAAACTATCATCACCATTACTGATGTAGAGAAGAAACCTAAAGTGACACCAAAACAAGATAAGGAGGAGAATAAAAGTAACTCCACTCTTCCGGCCACAATAAAGGTTGAAACAAAGACAGGGACAGGGCCTTATAAAGATACCGTTCTTTATGTTCCCAGGGCACCCAGGAAGGAACAGTTTGTGTTAAGCCCTCCCAAAAGATTTCAACACAGCAAGACCATGCCTAATATACCGAAAATATAAATAACAAAGGGGACTTATGTGGCGGGGCCGATAATTTCACCAAGGCTGAATGAGCCCGTGGTTATTAGTCGCGCACCACAGAATCCCATAAAGGACACCACTGTCGTCCCCTGGAATTACAACAAGACAGTGGTGACGTACAAAGAA
Source organism: Nicotiana paniculata (assembly GCA_005239505.1). Classification (NCBI taxonomy): domain Eukaryota; kingdom Viridiplantae; phylum Streptophyta; class Magnoliopsida; order Solanales; family Solanaceae; genus Nicotiana; species Nicotiana paniculata. Next base: position 5,876 of record MDKI01132163.1, on the reverse strand, counting down.
AAAGAAATTACTGAGGAAGCGAGTGAGATAAACTCATCAGAGAAATATCTCAACCTGAAAGAACTGAACAAAAGCAAGAAGAAATGCTTTTCGCCTAAGAAGCCAATCAGTGCCGGAGAGTCAGAAGAATTCTTCAAAAATATGAAAACCTCTGAATACGGCGTAATTGAGCAGCTCAAAAAAGTCCTCCACTCAGTTCTCACTTCTATCCTTGCTGATAAGTTCAAATGAGCATCAGAAAATCCTGATCAAAACACTTAATGAAGCATATGTTCTGGCCAAGACCACAATTGAGCAAATGGAAAGAATAGCGGAACGATTTTTCGAAGTCAACCGAATCTCATTTACCAAAAATGACTTGCCTCCGGAAGGGGCTGCCCACAACAAAGCTCTCCACCTAACTGTTAAATGTGACTGGTACTATGTGAAAAGAGTTATGGTGGATGGCGGATCTGGGGTTGATATTTGCCTTCTCTCGACCCTACAAAGAATGGAGATCGGGATTGAGAGAATAAGGCCCAACAATGTGTACGTCCGCGCATTCGATGGCATCAAAAGAGACACAATCGGGAAGATTGATTTGGTCTTGACGATCGGCCCTGTAGATTTTGAAGTGACATTCCAGGTCTTAGATATGGATACTTCCTACAATTATCTCCTGAGAAGGCCTTGGATCCATGCAGCAGGGGCAACTCCATCTACTCTCCACCAGATGGTTAAGTTTGAGTATGAAGACCAGAAGATTGTGGTCCATAGAGAGGACGAGCAATCTATTTACAGGGACCCATCAGTCCCATGCCTGGAAGCAAGGGAAGGCAGCGAGTATATAATCTACCAGGATTTTGAGATTGTGGTTGCGGACCAATATGAGGAAGGAACCCCGAGTCCTCAACCCTTCTTATCAAACACATTAATTATGGTTGCTAGCGACATGATTAAACATGGGTACACACCTGGAAAAGGGCTCGGGGTGTCCTTGCAAGGCATTACAGAACCTATCACCTTGCCTACCAGTAAGAAGTTTTTCAGCATACGGTTTCAAGATACTCCCGATGATGAAAAATGGGCTGACCAACGTAAGAAAGATGGTTGGGTATTGCCTCAGCCAATCCTGCACATCACCGAATCATTCGTCAAGCCAAAATACGTCAAGGAAGAGGAGGAGGCCTTCACGACCGAAGAAATTGAAGAAATCTGTGGAGCAATGAGACAGATGTTGTATGAGGCTCATATGGACCAACCAGGAGAAGGCTCATGAACTGCTGAAGTGCAATATATGGGGCATGACGCCAAGCTCCAAAATTGGAAGGCTACTCCATTCCCAGTCAGGCGGGAGTCCCGGTAGTTCAACCTTGCCATCCTTATGCACTTCGAGTTATTTCAGGGTGTAACTTGAGTGTTTTTAGTCTATTGCCTTCTTAAAATTCTGATGTAAATCCTCCTATGTTCAAAATTCAATGAAATAAAATTAATATTTCATAGTCCACAAATCTCTCTCTTTATTCGTCCTAATTTTTTGCTATTTTTTCTTATCTCTCTTTTCAGTTCTAATAATGCGGACTTAAATAACATGACATGCTTGTGGACTTCAAGCCCAGATCTTGACACGCCGTCTAACCAAGAAATAATGAATCAAGAACCGAAATATGATGAATATGAGGCTTTTAGGGAAATAAATCGAGAATTGGAACAATTCGAGAATAAGCCTAAGCCAAACTTAAACGAAACAAAACCGGTTAATTTGGGTAATTCAGAAGAAGTTCGAGAAACCATGATAAGTATCTATACTGATGAAAGGACTAGGGACGCTTTGATCCAACTTCTACTCGAATTCAAAGATGTGTTCGCCTGGTCTTATGATGATATGCCCGGACTGAGTGTTGATTTGGTGGTGCACAAATTGCCAACCTACCCCAATTATCCACCTATCTAACAAAAATAGAGAAAATTTAAAACAGACATGAGTGACAAGATCAAAGAAGAAGTCACTAAATAGTTAAGAGTTGGAGTAATCCGAGTGGTCCAATACACCACGTGGCTGGCTAAGGTTGTCCCGGTACCGAAGAAAGATGGGGAAGTCCGAGTGTGTATCGACTATCGGGATCTGAATAAAGCAAGCCCCAAGGATAACTTTCCATTGCCAAACATCCACCTCCTGGTTGAAAATTGCGCCAAACATGAGATATAGTCTTTCGTAGATTGTTACATTGGGTATCACCAGGTTTTGATGGATGAAGAAGATGCAGAAAAAATGGCTTTCACCACACCTTTGGGTACTTACTGTTACCGGGTCATGCCATTCGGCCTGAAGAATGCCGGGGAAACCTATATGAGGGCTATGACCGCCATTTTTCATGACATGATACACCAGGAGATTGAGGTATACGTGGATGATGTGATTATTCAATCTAGGACGCAAGACAACCATGTGCAGCATCTAAGAAAATTCTTCGAACGTCTGCGTAGGTATGACCTAAAATTGAATCCAGCCAAGTGTGTTTTCGGAGTTTTTTCTGGGAAATTGTTAGGTTTTATAGTCAGTCGACGGGGTATAGAACTGGATCCGACAAAAATAAAGTCTATTCGGGATTTCCCCCTCCGAGAACCAAGAAAGAGGTCATGAGTTTGCTGGGTAGGTTGAATTACATCAGCAGGTTCATTGCTCAGTTAACCTCCATGTGTAAGCCTATATTCAAGTTGTTGAAGAAAGATGCAACAATTAAATGGACGGATGAGTGCCAAGAAGCTTTTGACAAAATCAAAGAGTATCTCCCAATTTGATATATTAAGGTGTGTGGATGCCAAAGAAGCCGAAAAGATGAATGAGATACACTCAGGAGTATGCGGTCCCCATATGAACGGATATGTCCTCGCCAAGAAAATCATGCGGGCAGGATATTACTGGATGACTATGGAGAAAGATTGTTTCAGCTTTGTCCGGAAGTGCCATCAGTGCCAAATACACGACGACTTGATCCATGCGCCACCTTCTGAGTTACATCCTATGTCAGCACCATGGCCATTCGTTGCTTGGGGAATGGATGTCATTGGGCCGATCGAGCCGAGAGCTTCGAATGGGCACATATTTATATTAGTTGCTATCGACTATTTCACAAAATGGGTCGAGGCAGTCATGTTCAAAGCCGTCACGAAGAAAGCAGTGGTAGATTTTGTGCATTAAACATTATCTGTCGCTTTGGCATTCCGAAGACCATCATCAATGATAATGCTGCAAATCTCAATAGCCATTTGATGAGGGAGGTATGTGAACAATTTCAAATCACACACCATAACTCCACCCCTTACCGGCCCAAATCCAATGGCGCCGTTGAAGCAGCAAATAAAAACATCAAGAAAATCTTCAGAAAAATGATTCAAAGTTCTAGACAATGGCACGAGAAATTGCCTTTTGCATTATTGGGATATCGCACGACCGTGCGCACATTGGTTGGAGCTACGCCTTATCTATTGGTTTACGGCACTGAAGCCGTAATACCTACAGAAGTTGAAATCCCCTCCCTTCGGATCATTGTCGAAGCTGAAATTGAGGATGACGAATGAGTTAAAATTCGGCTGGAACAGTTAACTCTGATTGATGAGAAAAGAATGGCCGCAGTTTGTCACGGGCAGTTATACCAACAAAGAATGGCCCGCGCTTATAACAAGAAAGTGCGACCTAGGAATTTCGAAGTGGGGCAACTCGTCCTGAGACGTATCCTCCCACACCATGAAGAGGCGAAAGGAAAATTCGCCCCAAATTGGAAAGGTCCATACATTATAAGGAAACTACTACCAAAAGGAGCATTGTACTTGGGGGACATCGAAGGAAACGACCCCAAAACGGCTGTCAATGCAGATGCAGTCAAAAGGTACTATGTTTGACCTTTTCGTGATGTTGGTTCTCCCGATCGAAATGATGAAGGCTTTCATTCACGCTACCCCAAACACTACCAACTTTTGTAAACCCTTTTGAGCCGGTTACTTTTCTTTGATTAACCTCTTTGGGAACCTGAAAGTGTTATTATTTTTTAAAAAATGATTAAATGAAAAACAAAAGAAAAATGCAAAAACCAAAACAAAAATGTTTTCCTGAACTACGTTCGACTTGATTCCGAAAGGATACGTAGGCAGCCTCTCTCTGGGGTTCAGTCACACCAAACTAAAAATTCCACATAATGTTATAATATGTTTGGCGATAATTTCGCCGGAGAGATTCCAAAGTTTAATTCAATACAAATTCTTTTCACCAAAACCCTGTTCAAGTCCTTCCGATCAACCGGCAAAGATGTCTAAAATTGGAGGATACAGTTTTTGGGATCTGATACAAGCAAATGAGAGAAACTAAAATGAGAGAGTCTTATCGGTGAAAACCCACACGGGCACCGTGAGGCGACATTAAGAAGAGAAATAAAAATGAGAGAGTCTTATCGGTGAAAACCCACACGGGCACCGTGAGGCAATGGTAAACAGAGAAATTGAAAACGAGAGAGTCTTGTTAGTGAAGAATCGCAAAGAGCACTACAAGGATAATGGGTCACTGGCACGGACACATTCCGGGGCAAGGTTTCTCAATCTCGAGGTGATAGTTGTGATGAATTTCTGAGAGTCGAACAGTTTACACGGATCAGGCATCCATTCCAAAAAGAATGTCATGTTCATTGAAGTCCGCATGCACTCCAGATAATTCCTTCCTTCCTTTCCCCGAAAGGGATACCTTTTGTTTAAATTCATTGTCCATTCTATCATTTATTTTCTTTTGAATCCCTTTCGGTCTAAATCTGTCCCAAAATTAAGGCAAAGAAAGGATGGCAAGACCGATTTACAGGTTTCTCATTTGATACGGGCTAGTATGCAAAAAGGCACCCAGCCTTGTCAGGGGCATCGAGTCGATCTCGACTGGCCATAGCGGCCAATGCTTCAAACTCAGAACCCTTGAAAGGAGAATATCAAATTGAAGTGCCTATGAAGGCAAATGAATTTGAAAGGTTGAGTCCTATGTGGCTAACTATCTCGGCAGAGCTTGAAAGACGAAGTACTCCAAATGCTCTAAAATTGAAATTGGAGGTAAAAGTAAGAAATGAAAGGCCAATAAAGGCGAAACGAAGTCGGAAAGGATAAGTCTTACGCGACTAATCGCTGTAGCAGAATCGGAGGAGCCAAGATTCTCCCCGATACTCCGAAATCCAAAAGTAAAAAGCAAGTGAAAGGCCTACAAAGGCAAAATAAAGTGAAATGTTGGGTCCCACATGACCGATCGTCGTGGTAAAATCTAGAAGGCCAGGTTCCTCGGTTTAGAAATGAAACCTAATCCCCAGTAAGCAAGCAAGCAGTTGAGATCTTCATCAAAGGGGCCGAGATCAAGCAGTTGAAATAATCAAGGTCACGAAACCGACCACCGTTTCAAACTAACAAATTGTTCTTTTCTTGAAAATAGGAAACATGTATAACTCGAAAGCAACCGTGCAAAAAGCAGGTGCAACCAAAAGAACTTGCGCAAGGGCTAAAAGGAGCTCTGCAACATTGACTCCAAAAAGGGAAGTTCCCCCACAAAAATCCTTCCCCTCACTCACTCATCCTTTGAAAATGAAAAAAAAATAAAAAAGAGAAGAAAAGAAGAAAAAAAACATGATGTTGAAAATGATTCAAACCTAAAGTAGCATAGGGTCCCCAATCCCTAGCTAAACCTTTTCCAACCAAAGGATATTTCATTCCTTAGTTGATGCCAACATAGGATCTCACTCCCTAGCAGACACCAGCATAATCTGGTGATCTTTTTCTGACAACAACATAACCTGTTGATCTTTTCATGACACTGGCTGATGCGAGACTAAATTGCATAGTTTAACATGTGATATACCTTACATTTTATGCGGATT